>LZPO01076232.1:38203-51109 GCA_001675575.1 Neotoma lepida
CACACACACACACACACACACACACACACTATTCCTCACTTCCTCCCAGATTGATCCCCCCCCCTTTACTTTTCATAAGAGACTATCTCTCAGCAAATGTCCTGATCCTCTGGCTCTTAGAATAAATGCCTCTCCTTCCTGCAGTGTTCTCTGAGCTTTAAACTGGAGGGCTTGTATTGTAAATATATTAATTGGGGTCCAGCACCCCGTGGCCAATTTGAGCTCTGCGTTTTGACCAGGTGTGTCGAATGTGGCTATAGTAGGTTCTCTAGAATCCATGGCCTCACCAGCCACAGGTAGTTGGCTGAGTTTACAATGCCAAATTCCTTAAGCAGGCCTTAAGTTCAGTTAAGTGACTGTTGGTTACTACCCACTATTGCACTTTTAGGAATCCCTTGCTGTGCTGGTCATTGTTGTGATTTGTAGGCATTATAGCCAGATAGGACTACTTAATGCTTTTCTTCCTTGGCAGCTTTTACGGCTCCTTTCAATGCTGTGAGAGCTAGTCCTCAGAAAGGAGGCTTCCAGGTCAGATCCAAATTGATTCCTCCAAGTCCTGTGTCCAGAGTGTGTGGTATCTTTAGTAATACGGAATTACCTTCTTTTTCAGGAGGGCACTAAGGGTAACAGCAGTAACCTATATTGTTTGATGTAGGAGAGTCTCTTGGTTTCTCTTAATCAATAACTTGAAAGGAGGTTTTCCATGTCTGGTACCAGGGTTTCTTGTTAGGTAGTGTATGGTTTTGGAGAAGGGGAACATTGTCAGCCCAAGTGACCTAACTTAAACTGTGTGTGTGTGTGTGTGTGTGTGTGTGTGTGTGTGTGTGTAAAACTTTAAGGAAACATAAATAATATAGTTCCTGATGGCTTTTTCTAACATCCTTTGTGTTATTTGTTCCTCCTCCTCCCCTCTCTCTCATAGCAACAGTGTCCTACTATTCTCTCTAGTGCTCCTGCCCCCACCACGGTCCCTTTGTACTTACCTGGTTTCTGTGGTTACTTCCTCTAACAAGGCATCTGAACATGGCATAACAAGTTACAGTAAGACTAGGCACATACCCTCATACCAAGGCTGTACAGAGCAACTTAGTAGGAGGAAAAGAGTCCCGAAAGTAGGCAAAAGAGTCAGAGACGGCCCCTGTTCCCACTGTTAGGAGTCCTATAAGAACCATAACATATATGCAGAGGACCTAGGTCAGACCTATACAGGCTTCCCTGATTGTCGGTTCAGTCTCTGTAAGCCCCTATGAGTCCATGTTAGTTGATTCTATGGACCATGTTCTTGTGGTGTCCTTGACCTGTCTGGATCCTATAATCCTTCCTCCTCTTCTGCAGGATTCCCTGAGCTAATGTTTGGCTGTGGGTCTCTGCATCTGTTTTCATCAGTTGCTGGATGAAGCCTCTCTAATGATGATTATGCTAGGCTCCAGTCTACAAGCAGAGCAGAATATCATTAGAAATCTTTTTTTTTTTTCCACCAGTTATGTTTTGATTCTATCCTAGGTCTCTGGGCTATCTAGCCTCTGGTTCCTGGCCCTCCAGGCAGTGTCATTTGTGGGCTCCCTCTCTGGCATGGGTTTCAATTTGGATCCATCATTGGTTGGCCATTCCCACAAGTTCTGCACCAATTTACCCCAGCACATCTTGTAGGCAGGACAAATTGTAACAGGTCAAAGGTTTTGTGGCTGGGTTGGGATCCCAATCCCTGCAGTGGAAGTTTTGCCTGGTTACAAAAGATGGCCAGTCAAGCTCTATATACCCCATTACTAGGAGTCTTCGCTAGGGTCATCTTCATGGATTCCAGGGTGTTTCCATTGTACTAGGTTTCTACCTTGCCCCCAAAATGCTCCCCAGTTCCAGTCATCTCTCCCAGTACTCTCTCCCTCCAACCTCTACCCCATCCCTCCTGTTACCATCCTGACCCACCTCTGGTCCACCTGTGAAATCTATTCTATTTTGCCTTCCCAGGGAGATTCATGTGTCCCCCTCCTTGAGCCCTCCTTGTTACTTAGCCTCTCTGGGGCTGTGGATTGTAGCATGATTATCCTTTACTTTACAGCTAATACCCACTTGTAAGTGAGCACATACCATGTTTGTCTTTCTGGGTCACTGTCTGCTTTCTGTTCTTGTGTTCTTGAACTCCCCATTTTCTTGCCTCAGCCTTCTAAGTGCTGACATTACAAGCATATAGCACCACACTCACTACTGCTAAAAGAGTTGTGTTTGTTTGTTTGTCTTGTTTCATTTTGGTTTTGTTTGTTTTTTGTTTTTATTTTTTTCTTATTTTTCGAGACAGGGTTTCTCTGCATAGCCCTGGCTGTCCTGGAACTTGCTGTATAGACCAGGCTGGCCTTAAACTCAGATTTGCCTGCCTCTGCCTCCCAAGTGCTGGGACCTAAGGTATGTGCTCAAACACCCATCACAGCACATCAACACTTTTTTTTTTAAAATGGTTTCTGGGCTTTTCATGAGTGTTGTATGTACTTGTCCATATGGAAGTGTGCATGGAGGTGCACATGTGTGTACATGTTTATGGGGCCAGATACTGGGTATTGATTACTCTCCACCCTAATGTTTTGCAGCAGGGTCTCTACTGAGCCTGAAGCTCGCCTATTTGACAAGGCTAGGTGGCCAGCACCATGCTCGCCCATCCCAAAACGTTTCAGAGAGCAAACTAGATGCTTTTTTATTTTTTAAGGTTTATTTTTAATTATGTGTATAGGGTGAGGGTGGGTGGTTAGTACAGATGACCTTGGAGACATGAGGTCTTCTAGAGCTGGATTTATAGGCTGTTGTGAGCTGTCTGGTGTGGGTGCTGGGAACCAAACGTGTCCTGAAAGAGCGTTGCCTACTCTTAACCACTGAACCATCTCTCCAGCACCTTTTTTATTTACTTTTCTGCATTATTTTATTTTGAGACAGGGTCTCACTCTGTAGTCCAGCTGACCAGGCACTAATTATGTATGCAATGCTGGCCCTGACCTGATGGCATTCCTCCTGGTTGCTGGGATTAGAGGCATTCACCACATGCTGGCTGCCTTTTGGTACTGGTATGGTTGTATTTGTATTGCAGAAATAGAAGATATGACTGACTGACTTAATAAATACCACTCTGTCTTTTTCAGGGTAAGGAACAAGAGCACACCTTTGTCTTTAGACTAGATCATCCAAAGGCCTGCAAACACTTGTGGAAGTGTGCCGTGGAGCACCACGCCTTCTTCCGTCTCCGAGGACCTGTCCAAAAGAGTTCTCACCGATCAGGATTCATTCGACTAGGATCACGATTTAGATACAGGTTAATTTCCCTAGGTTTTGTCATCACCCTCTCTTGCATACAGGCAAGAAAAGTTAATCCAACACTGATGTTACTGAGGTAGAAACCAAGACAGAGAAATAAAGTATGTTGCCAAAGATATTTATTGGCTAAAATTTTTAAAGAAGTAATGTTATTGTTAATAATTTCTTGACTAGATGGAAATAAGTCGTATTATTGATTTTATATATTGACACATTTTATATATAATAATCAGGCCACAGTTTAAATTTATGTAACAAAGTAGATTTTCCATCAAACAGGTTGCTCTCATACAGAAAAATGTATGGGGTATTAGTACGAATAGTACTATGGTTCTCTATAAACCTCAAGACCAGTTGCTTTTACTGACTCCTTTGTCATGAATTTGGAACGTTTCAGGTCATGTTACATCTGCGTAACTGGTCAGGTTGCGTCTTCAGCATGTCATTGGAATCAGTAAAGAAGGGATGACAATGCCAGTGATGTAGCAAGTCAAACACAGGGAATTCTTAGGTTAATTTCTGTTCTACCCATGTCAAAAATGCTGAGGTTTTCTTCCTAGCTGGAAACCAAAGAAGTACAATAGTAGTTTTTTTTTTGTTTGTTTGTTTGTTTTTTGAAGATTTATTTATTAAGTATACAGTGTTCTGTCTGCATGTACACCTGCAGGCCAGAAGAGGGCACCAGATTTCATTACAGATGGTTGTGAGCCACCATGTGGTTGCTGGGAATTGAACTCAGGACCTCGGGAAGAGCAGTCTGGATTCTTAACCGCTGAGCCATCTCTCCAGCCCCAGTAGTAGTTTTTAAAAGTATTTCTGGAAATTTTTTTTTGTGGGAACAATAGAAAAATTAACTGGAGTTCGGGCAGAGGACATAGCCCATTGATAGAGTATTTGCTGGCCTGTATAAGGCCTGCAGTTAAATCCACAGGACCATTGTTTTGGATTATACATTTTACACTGATGCATGTGGATAGGAAATTAGAGGTTGCTTCCCTGAGAGCATGGGCATTCTCTTATGGCTTAATATGTTTGTAGGTGATATACATGCTTAGGAAAAATCCTATATTATAATGTTATATATTTTACCAAAGCCTGGAGAATAAAAAAAAAAAATTTGATAAAGAGAAAAAGGAAAAAGAAACTATTGGTAGTAGTTCCCTTCTGAATACTTCTTTGCAGGATAATCTGAGTGCAGACATCTTATTCTTGTGCCTGGTTGCCTTAGATTGTCTTACTTGTTGACTTGCCTCATTTATTTTAGTGGAAAAACAGAATATCAGACCACAAAAACTAACAAAGCAAGAAGATCAACCTCTTTTGAAAGAAGGCCCAGCAAGCGATACTCCCGACGGACCCTACAGATGAAAGGTAAAGTACAACCCTGTTTCAAAGGCTTGTCCTTCCTTGTCAGTCTTCATGTGCTAGCACTCCTTGTTTGCTGGAGAGGAAGCTGCCTGAGTCTTCTTAAGTCTTTTTTAGTTAATTAAAACTATGCTTGTATGAACTTCATAAGCTACATTATAATGGCTTCTGTAATTAGCTGGAATTAAACTTGATAGGAAGCTCAGTTCAGATGACAAGAGCAATGTTTTTGTTTNCACTTAGATTTTATTTTTAGTGTGTCTGTACTAGAACAGTATTTTTTTCTCTTTTGTCTTTCAAATTTCTTGATAAAATGCCTCTTCATCCCCTTGAATGTTTATTAATATTAGCATGTAATGAATACATTTAATTTTTTATTTTGTAGGGGACAGGGTATGTGCATGCATGTGTGCCGTTTTATGAACCATGTGAAGGCCAGTGCCCTGGAACTGGAATTACAGACAGTTGTGAGCTGCCACGTGGCTGCTGAGACTTGAACCAGGCCCTCTGGAAGAGCAGCAAGTGCTCTTAAACTCTGAGCCATCTCTCCAGCCCCAAAGAATTTTTCAGTAAAAATTATTCCATATTAGACTGGTGAGATAAAGGCACTTTGTAAGTGGCTTAGTGGATAAAGGTAATTGCTGCTAAGTCTGATTGACCTAAGTTCAGTCCCCAGGACCTGCATAGTGAAAGAAAACAGATTCCACAAAGTTATCCTCTGACCCACACACATCCCACACAGAGACACTCAAGAAAACAATATAAAAATGAGTAAATGATACTGTTCCATATTGTAATTTACTGTTAGAAACTCTACTAAATCAAATTTAAATTTTTAATTATCAATGTCTGTCATGCATAGATATTTACAAATTCATAAATGTTATCTGCCACTTAAGATACTTCAACTATGTAAGAAGAGCATAGTTTCCATTAACAAATTCAATTAAAGCTTGTGTTAGGTTTCAAATTTGAATTTCTACTAAAACACAGATGGGGTTTAGCCTGTCTACTGCCAGGTCAATGTCATCAGTTGTACAGAAACATGCCACAGTCTGATGGCAGCAGTGCTGTTGTTGGGTGGTCTTTCTGACTGGTCCATACTCAATTCTTGGTGTGGTCATAATTTTAAATATAGAGCTATAAATTAAAAATAGTTTAGTGATAGCTTAAAGCCCTATTACCTTTTCAACTGACAGAATTCAGAGTCAGTCACCTTTGTCCAGGAGGCTTATAGAAAGTTAGTTTAAAAGAACAGATGTGTGCCAGCAGTTTAGCTCATGAGTGAAGTTGTTGGTCACCAAGCCTGATGACCTGAGTTTGATCCCCAGGACCCACATTGTTTCAAAAAGAGAGAATGGACTCCCACGAATTGTCCTCGCTCTTATATATGCTCTGTGGCATTGACATGCACACACAAAAATACATTTTTAATGGAATTTTAAAATGNATAGATGTTGGGCTGGAGAGATGGCTCAGCAGTTAAAAAGCAAATACCCTTCCAGAGGATCTGAGTCTGGTTCCACCTTTAACTCCAGCTCCAGGGGTCTTTCACACTTCTTTCCTTCACGGGCACCTGCACTATGTGCATATGTGCACACACACAAAATTTTTTAAATAAAATAAATCTTTAAAAATAGAGTAGGGGGCTGGAGAGGTGGCTCGGCAGATAAGAGAGTGTACTGCTCTTGCAGAGGACCCGAATTTGGTTCCAGCACCCACGTGAAGTGGCTCGAAGGTACCAGTAACTCCAGCTGCAAGGGATCCGATGCTCTCTTCTGAGCTCCAGGGGAACCTGTGCTCTTGTGCACATAGCCACACACATACACGCTCAGGTCCACATAAAGAAAAGTGAAATCCTGGAAAAGAAAAGAATAGAGGCTCACAGTGTTTTATTGAAAAATAGAAGTGGCTGCAGCTGGCCTTACTGGTCTGACCTGCAGCACAGCCTGTGTGTGTTTTCACAGAGTTAGTCACAGTTTTACTTTGAATAGTGCAGCAATTTGTCGTGTGGGGTGAATTAATANGATGTTATCTTTTCTCTTGTCAGCAAGCACAACAAAACCTGAAGATCTTGGGTGAGTAATGCCTTGCCATATAGGAACTGAGATGATTTACAGAGTTGTGCAATATAGATAGTTGCTATAATTAATTAAACAAATATTTGTTGAAAACCTTGCCAAATGTCAGATTTTTCATAGGCGTTGTGAGGTAATCTGGTAACACCAGATGAAAGTGACATTCAGAAAAATTAAGTTGCTTACAGAAGTAGAGTAGTAGGGTGGGAGTAGCTATGTTATTCATATGGAGAATGTCTTCTTTAAGAAAGGTGGGTTTGCAGGTAAGCAATTTTATTCTGGGCTGAATTGTACTCAGTCGTGGTATATAATTCTCACTTCCATGTTACTGGATCTGGCTTGCTAGTATTTGTTGATCTGTCTATATTCATCAGAGGTATCAGTCTGTGCATTTCTTAGACTCTTTATGAGAGTATGAGAATGGTTCATGACCTCACAGAATAAGTTGGTAAATAGTCCCCCCTCTCCTAGTTTTTTGAGAAGAGCCTGTGAGGAATTGAGAGGAATTCTTTCTTAACACTGTGATAGTATTCATTAAAGCCATCTAACCTGGATTATCTCTAGTCCAATTTTTAAATTCTTAATTAAGTCCCCTCTTGTAGACAGTTTTTTTAGGCTCTCTTAATTCCTAGGAATGTAGTTCATAGTTTTCCAGTCTTGTTTCTGTAAGATCAATTGTGCTGTATCTGATTCCTTTCTCATTTTAACTGATTTCTCCCTTTTTTCTTAGTCAGTCCAGCTGAGGATTTGTCAGTTTGTTAGCCTTTCATTAATGCTCTCTCTAATGTTTGTTTTTTCTTCTTACTTAAGATTTAGTTTGGCCTGTCTACTTCTTCCTGCCTTCCATCTTGTTTTTTTGTTCCACAGGACCTCATGTGTGCTTGCTAGGCAGGTGCTCTACCGCAGAGCTACATCCTGGGATTGCTTCTTTGTCCTGTTGTTTTCTATTTGTGTTTGAGACAGTCTCACTTTGCAGCCCTGGCTGGCCTGGCCTTCACAGCTTGCCCACCAGGCCTAGCCTGTTTCTTAGTTGTTTGAAACAAGATCTTACAAGGACCCACACTAGCCTTACAGGGGTCTTTCTACCTTACCATCTAAGTGCTGGGCTTTAAAAGGATGGTACCACCACACCCAACTTCTTGTTCTTTATATTATCTTAAGGTGGGGTTAGGTCATTGGAGTCTTTTGTTTGTTTATTTTTCATGTTTTTGAGACAGGGTTTCATAGGGCCAGGCTAATCTCANGCTTGCTTTGTACCCTGACTAAATTTGAACTCCTGATCATGGTGCTTCAGCCTTCCTACTGCTAGGATTGCAGCCTAAACTAACCACACCTGCCGTAAGCTTCCAGCTGCAGAGCTCCCCTTGAGCACTGTTANACTGCATTCTCTAAGTCTTGGTGTGCGTTGTTTGCATTTTTTGGTTCATCCCGTATTGTTTTCTAATACATGATTTCTCTCTAGACATTGGTTACTTAGGAATATATTGCCTAATTTCCCCATATGTGTGAATATCTTAAATTTTCCATTTTTTGATTAGAAAATGTATTGTATATTATTTCAGTCCCTTTAAATGTGTTAAGACTTGATTCTAGTGGCTCCGTTAATTTCAGTAGTATGTATTAGTGTCTCCCAGAATTCTTATTAAACAATCAGATTCAAAGCTGGTGTGATTAGGAGGCAGAGGCAGCTGGATCTGGATCTGGATGAGTCTGAGGCCAGCCTGGTCTACTATAGCAAGACCTTGTCTCAAAAAAGACATTATTATTATTATTATTATTATTATTATTATTATTATTTTATTAAATTTTATAATATAATTTATAAATTATATTGTAATTCTGTGTTGTGAATTTTTATATATTATATAAATATGATTATTATTGTAATAAAGTCAGATTCAGAACATGCATACAAACATACTTTTGTGTGGGATGTGGGTGGATAGGTCTGTCTGTCTGTCTGTCTGTCTGTCTGAATTAGAACTTCTTCAAAAGAGGTTTGTTATTTTTAGATACTGAGTAGTCAACTGTACCTTAAAAGAAATTTTTATTACATTTATTTATTTAGTTAGTAGGTTTAAGTTTGTANTAGTGCATGTTTAGTTTGTAGTTGTGCATGTACCATAGTACCCATATAGAGGTAAGAGGGCAGCTTCTAAGAGCCACACCGTATGGGTACCAGGCATTACACTGCTGCTGACCTGCTGAGCTGTCTTTCCAGCCTCTGAATTTTCCTATTCAGTTTTCTTCACTTAAAACTGTTAGAGCCAGCTTGTGATTAGTGATCCATTACAGAAACACTTTGCTGTTGTGAACAAGGACTCTTGATGCTGTTAAGACTAAAATGAATGTGCAGTTGGGAGGAAGTGAGGGTTTCTACTGTAAAACTTCAGATTAAAAAGTAACTTTTTNTGCCTATCTGGGCTATCAGCTTTGGATTTTTTGTTTTCCTTTTGAATTATTTAGAAACTGTTCTTGTGAAGAAATTGGGAGAGAATATTAGCTCTCTCTGTTTTTTAAATGGTGTTTGTTTATTTAGTAGATCGTGTCTTGCTTTCTTGGAACAGACTAGGACATGATGTTTCACTTTAAAGATATGCCATGAAAGTAGTAAAAATAGAAAGAATTTATATTTATATTTGAGCAGTGACATAAGGTTTTTATTTGCAAAGTCAAAGTCCTTTCTCTAAGATGTTCTGAAATATAAATTTCTAATCAGAGCATAGTGAGTACAAGCATGGTCTCTTTTCTACAATTGGAGTCAATTTCACTTTAGTGGATAAATGTCATTGTCTCTTCATTAGTGACGCTTCTGACTCTAGACAACCACAGAAACAGATTACTTAAGAAATGATGACCCTTTGGAGGGAGAAATGGTATAATTATAATCTCAAAAATTATAAAAGACTAGGATGAGTGGCTCACAGCTTCAGATGATCTGAATTAGCCTCCAAGGACACATACACTTACATGTATTTCTTACACATAGATACATGCACATACACATAAATAAATCTTAATAAATCTTAAAGTGTGTGTGTGTCTGTGTGTGTTTGTAATAGGCTTTCAGAAATTAAATGATGAGACAGCTTAATTCCCCCCTGAAGGTTACTAGGTAACCTCTCTTTCATACAATCTCGGGACAACCAGAGTTTGGACTAGCATGCATGCCCTTCGCTCTTACCCTTGCCGTTCTGTTTGCATGAGTGGTTTTGCTCCAGTGGACTGTGGAGAACAGTACCTTTTTTAATAGGGTCTAACTATTTGACCTAAAACATTTCTNGACCTTGTACTTTGCTGTTTCATAAAATATACCAGTTTGAATAACAGGTTTGTAAATTGCTGGTGTCAGTCTCTCCTTGTGAACGTGGACCAAAAGTACATGAAGAAAATGTGTAGTGTTTTAAAGGATGGTTGATGTTCATGGTTACTAATATGTTTTCTTTTTCTAAATGAAGAGGCCTTAGTATGCTGCACAGGCTAGCCCCACGACCTGAACTCAAGAGACTCTCCTACTTGAGCTTCCTTCTCACTGAGCGGTGGGACTTGTTGGCATGTGCTGTCGTACCTGGGCTAGTGGCAGCATAGAGACAGGACAGAGGAAGGACATTAAGTAGAGGCTTTATATGAGCAAAAAGGATCAGTTATGCATGTGATCCTCTACAACACCCTTCTCTAAGATGCTCTGAGTATCATGCTGAATCAAGTTCACAAATCAAGTGGAAGGGAGTCTAGCCAGCCAGAGCATGACAAACATGACAAACATGGCTCTGGAGGGTCTTGCTCTTCTCCCCATTCTGTTGTTCCCTTATTTGCCCACTTCCTCCTCCTCAGACTGACTACCAAGGTCCAACTATCAAAGTATTAAAATCCAGCAATCAAAAGCCTCCTTTGGCTCACCTAATTAACATACCCAATTAAAATTAAACACCTCACCCTAACACAGGGTTTCCCCTTTTTTACCTTTATAAACCGCCATTTTCCTATGTGCCTCGTCCGTCTCCCCAATATTTAGAAGCAGTTCTTTGTCCCCACTGGGACAAATATCCCTTCCCCTCTTCATTGTTCCTTTTCCCTTCTCCCTCATCCTCTACCTCCTGTCTTTGTCTCTTTGGGACAAATAAATCTCCTTAGTGCTGAGAACTTGGTCTTGGGGTGTCTTGTTCCAAATACTGGTCCCTTCATCAAATGTCTTGAATTAACTTCAATTGTCTCTTCATTAGTGATGCTGTGTTTGTTGATTTCTGTCTTTGTGGTACTAAACATCAAACCCAGGGCCTCCTGGATGCTAGACAAGCTTCTACCAGTGGGCTACATCCCAAACCCTACTTTTTAAATTTTAAGAAATTATGAGAAAAATAGTGTTTTCTACATTTCATATTATTCTTAACAGGAAGCTTTGATTTAGTTAATATGGCTTATTATGAGAGATGTTTTTCTCAAGTTGTTTGAATCTTTTGTTGTTGTTACTGAAGTTCTTCCCAGCTAAAAGAAATGTTTCAAAGTAACAAAGGAACCATAGATGTTGAGGCTAATTTCTTCTCCAAGTAGACATGCTGAGATTTAATGTGTAGACTAGGAAGTCACTTTCAACAGGATACTATAGTCTGGGAAGAGCAACCACGACTTCTTAGAAAATAAGGGAAGAAGGAACTGGGAATCAAACTTGGGTCTCCGGGAAGAAGGAACTGGGAATCAAACTTGGGTCTCCTGGAAATCCAGCACCCTTAAAAGTCAGTAATAAAATAATAATTGAGATTCGGTGGTTACGAATGCTGACTGTTCTCCAGAGGACTCGTTTGGTTCCCAGCTCCCACATTGGGCAGCTCACAACTGCCTGTAACTCCAGCCCCAAGGAATCCAAGCCTTTTTCTTGCCTCTTCAGGTACCCTCATACATGTGTGCACACATGGATACACACACATCAATAAAAATAGAATGAATCATTTTTTAAAATGGAGGATGATGAGATAAGTCAGTGGATAAAGATATCTGCCCCAGAGCCTCATGTCCTGAGTTCAATCCTCAGGACCCATATGGTGGAAGGAGAGAACCTCTGACCAGTTGTCCTGACCTCCAAACAAAGTAAATGTTAAACAACAACAAAAAACAAAACAAAACAAAACAAAAACCAAAAAAACTTCTTAAATTCATATTAATTTTNAATAAAGGATATTTTGCAAAGGTGTAATGTTTGTGATAAAACTTAAGTCCCATTACTGTATTATTTGTACTAAGTAGAATAATTCTGCACAAATTATATAAAACTGAGTACTTTGAATACAGGTTGTAAGTGAAAATTGAATTATTAATTTAAAAATTAGCCAGGCAGTGATGGCGCACACCTTTAATCCCAACATTTAGGATGCAGAAGCAGGGGGATCTCTGAGTTCGAGGCCAGCTTGGTCTACAGAACAAGTTCCAGGATAGCCAAGGCTACAGAGAAAAACCCTGTCCTGAAAAACCAAAAATAGATGAATAAATAAATAAAATAACCTATTAAAAATCAGATATGGGAAGGAAGACCAGTTAGGTTCTTTCAGCTAGGTTCTCAACATGTGGGCCACAACCCGTTTGGGGGACAAATGACCCTTTCATAGGGGTCATACATCAGACATCCTGCATAATTATGATAATAACAGCAAATTACAGTTATGAAGTAGCAATGAAATAATTTTATAGTTGGGGGTCACCACAACATGAGGAACTGAATTTAAGGGTAGCAGCATAGGAAGGTTGAAAATGACTGAGTTAGGTTATATAGACTTTTTAAAGCTCTTCATGACGATCTAGAAGAGAAATGTAAAGTTTCCAAATACAAATGTATTAAGATGGGATTGCTCAATACCCTGTTTGGCTCAAGGCACCCAGTAGGCACGTGTTGAAAGATTACTGGTAATGTAAGGCACAATTCAAATGTATGCATATGGAAAATGCAAATAGCCATAGAAAAGCAGGTGTTTGATAGTAACTATGACAATTGTAGCTTGAGGAAGCATCAAAACAGTTTTGCTGGAAGCATTAACATCATTGGTGCTGCTTTGAATAGTGTATGTATAATCTTAGAAAGTAAAGCCTCTGGGCATGTGTCACACGGTCACATGTCTTTCATCTCAGCACTCCAAAGGCAGTGGCAGACAGATCTGAGTTTGAGGCCAGACTGGTT
>LZPO01076232.1:57384-71339 GCA_001675575.1 Neotoma lepida
CTATGCAAACTATTTCAAACTTTAATGTGCAAGTTAGATACGTATTTTTAAACTTAGTTGAACTTACTTTACATACATCTTTTTAAATTTTATTTTATGTACATTGGTGTGAGGGTGTCCCCTGGAACTGGTGTTACAGACAGTTGTGAGCTGTCATGTGGGTGCTGGGAATTGAACCTGGGTTCTCTGGAAGAGCAATCAGTGTTCCTAACCGCTGAGCCATCTCTCCAGCCCCTTTACATACATTTTAAGGAAACATTTTGTAATCAGTTCTGTTCCCATTTGGGTCTATATTCATGTTTGTTTGGTTACCTTATCTTATTTTAAGATTGTATTTTAATTATATCGCTCCCCTTTTCTTCCCTCCAAATCCTTATATATAGGTTTTTTAATAGGGTTTTTTTTTTTCTTTCATTACAGTGTCCATAATGCTTCAACCCAGAATAATGATTCCCAACAGGTAAGACAATAGTAAGTTTCTAATACACCAGAGCACATAGTTAATTATAATGACTGTCATGGTATTAATTGGATTTTTGTAGTGTATGATATTTTACAAGCTTTGTACATTTCTTACCCCCAACACTTCTCTTGTTTTACTAAGATGCTGTGAGTAAAACAGATGATTTGTAAAACATTTTCTGTCCCTATAAATCTGGGGCATCAGTATGTTGCGAATGTTTATTTAGTATCTAAAATTAGTGTATTAAAATTCAAACATTTGATTATATTACATTTATGTACTATATAGATGGCACTCCATTTTAATGTTGTATTTCTTGATGTTAGTATTTTTGTTTGTTAGTATTTGACCTTACTTATAAGCAAAATAAATGACTTTTATAATTTTGTCCCCAAGGCTTGGAGTATGAGGTCTCATGTGCCTGTGACTCCTTCCTCATCCTCTGGTCCGGTGCTGGTGGACATAGAGAATCTTCCACAGAATTCTGCAGTAAACCAACATGACAAGAAATGGTTTGTTAACTTCCTAAACCAAAACATTGCTTGCATAATTGTATTCTCAACTTTTAAGCTATAATCTTAAAGCACTTTAAGTATGATTGAAAACAAATTATTCATATTTGTGAACTGAAAAGGAACAGACTGAGCAGTCAGAGGGATGGTGAGCATCAGGTTTCTGGATAAAGCGGGGAGGACACTTGTCTAAAGGCAGAATATAAGACAGCTGGCTTTACTTTCATTAATGTGATCTGGGAGTGGCTGATCAAAGTCTAAAAAAAGAAAAATATTCCAGTTTGGGGAGCTAGAGAAATAATTAAATGAAAGTAAAGCTATTTATGTAAACAGTAAATACACAAATATGGATACTTTGTGGCTTGTTGGATTTAATCAGCTGGGTTTGTGCTTTCCTAGAAAGTTGTGTGACTTGGGGATGGTTCCTTGGAAATTATTTGGGCCAAGTGGTCCTATGGATATATCATCTTTTCAAGCTTTCTGTCTGTTTATTGGATGCACTTGGATGATTCATGGGATTTTTATCTTTTTCTCTTGCTCTTAGTTTGTTAATAACTGAAACCTCATGAGTTTCTGTGGTGATCTCAAGGTTTGGGTCAGCTTTCTGTGCAGCCAGTTCTTCCTTCATGGTGGTGGGTCAGCAGTGGTTGGTGACTATGTCTGGTCTGTGCTCTGCACTCTTTTCACTGGTATTGTTGGCTTAACTAACGGCAGGATGCTTTGCCTGTGATGGTTAGGTATATTTTATTTCAGTTCCAAATAACTTGCAGTTAAAATTGAGGATTTTCTCCCTTGTTTTNTCCTTTTTTAATATGTGTATGTATATATATATTTGGGAATATGATATAGGGTATTTAGGTATGTGTGCATATGTACATACCAAAAGAATAACAGACATGGCCTACAAATGTCCAATTTTAGTCTTTAAGACATTGTAAGTTTCAGTTTCTTGCTGAAGATGAGAGCCCAGCAAACAGTTATGCTCCATCTCTTTAATGTGCCTCTGAATCCATTGTCACACAGAGATAGTAACCAGACTTCANTTGTAAAAGAACTGTCTTAATACACACATGTCTTTCTTTAATGCCAAGTGAGAATCTGATTAGTTTACATCCTGTGTTATGACGCTAAGCCTTTATTGAATTCCACTTTAATGAGTACATATTTAAATCTGTTTAATTTGATTTGTTAGGCACTACCAGTTCCCTTGATGTAGCCTTTAGAGAGAATATTGAATTTGAGTTTCAAGAAAAATGAAAAAACTTGGAGCCGTGTATCCTCTTCCTATGTATGGTTGTGCTGACACCTCCTTTGCTGAAATGGAGTAGAGATGACCCTGAAAACCTCATGAGCCTCCGAGTACGTCAGCAGGGCATGGAACTGAACATATAGCTGACATGGCTTAGAGCTAGTGATTCTCCAGCCTTCATTTCAAGTGCAGTCTGCCTCTCATTCTCTGTTTCTGCATGCTTAGATTTCAGACTCTACAACAGTCCTCTTTTAGAAAGTGGTAACAAAATTTGGAAACTGATGACTGGGTGACAGCACAGAATGTGGACACATCTTACTTCTGGCAGATGGTTTGGAGCCAGTTTATTTTAGACCTATTTCCTGTTCATGTCTTCAGCTCCCCCGCCCCCTCCAATATCTTAAATGAATCCATTAACCAGATGAATGATTTAATGTCAGTATCAGAAGCCACATGACAGTGCTTGAGAGGCTGAGACTAAAGGGTCTACTGAGTCCTGGGATTTGAATCCAGCCTGGGCAACAAAGTAGCCTTATCTTAAAATAAAGCGAGCCTGCCGGGCAGTGGTGGTGGCGCACGCCTTTAATCCCAGCACTCGGGAGGCAGAGGCCTGTCTCTTATACACATCTAGATGTGTATAAGAGACAGGGCGCACGCCTTTAATCCCAGCACTCAGGAGGCTGTCTCTTATACACATCTAGATGTGTATAAGTGCCTGTAATGCCAGTGCTTGAGAAGAAGGTGCAGATAGACCATGAATGATCCCAGGCCAGCCTGGGCTATGTACTAAGACCCAACCCTATCAAAAAACAAAAAAAGTGGAACTTAGGAAATCTTGCATCTGTAAACCAGAACATAAGCCAAATTGAATTTCTAAATTTTTAGAGACTCTAAATCAAGGGTCATGAATTTTGTTTGTTAGGTCTGATGAGCAAGTTGAATTTTAGTGGAAGAGAATAAAATGATGTTAGTAGTTAAAAGCAAACAGCACACCCTCAATGTTTGTTTTAAAAAGTCCTTTTCAATTTCCCTGAGGAAAAAGATGAAAAATTAAGTTAATATTTTATNGAATTTGAAAAATAATACTTTTTTAAAAAATCTAGATTTTTAGGTGCCTTTTGTATTTGAATAATCTTTTTCCCTTGGTAGTTATGTGAAGTATGTGCTGCCCTTGTCACATCACAAAAGCTTGGTTTTTGAGCCATGTCAGGTGTTTACTTTCTACTGGAGGACTCTTGTGACTCCGTCCAGACTGCACACGTCCATGTCTGGGAATGTCTGCCCTCTAACTCCTCTGTGCTTGTGGTACTTTGCACTCCATCTGTGCCTGTTGTGGTTCAGTTTGTGCTCCTATTGTCTCTTATACACATCTATGTCTGGGAATGTCTGCCCTCTAACTCCTCTGTGCTTGTGGTACTTTGCACTCCATCTGTGCCTGTTGTGGTTCAGTTTGTGCTCCTATGAACTTTGATTACAGAAAGTACAATTATTAATTTGGAGCACTGATGTAAACTTGCTTGATGTCTAAAATTTTGTTTCCTAGATTATATTTTTTTNAAATCATGTAAGTTTGGAGATCATTTTCATAATTGCCCTTTCCATATATGTCCTTGTCTTTCAATAGAATCTAATATTCTAATATTTGAATAAAGCTCTGCTTAGATTTTTATTTTTCACTAGCATTCCGAACAACATTTCTACCTTGGAATGTCCCAGCAGCAGCAGGGACAGATAACAGTGTTTCGCCCTCTTTGACTTTCCTTCATTAATTAGTTTACTTAACTGATTCTAGTTACATGTGTTTTTGTATTGGTGCTTTCAATGACATGAACCACGTAACTGTGGATTTCTCCCTCTGCTCTTCTTGAATGTTATCATTGCATGGGAACTGCTCACCANAGTGGTGCATGCTGGTCACATTGCCTTGNTCCTTTACACATCCATGTTCTCTATTCCTGTTGACTAACTGTACTCCCCACTCCTCAACCATCTAGGCTCTCTGCTACCAGTGACTGCTGTCAACGTGGTGGAAACCAGTGGAACACAAGGGCCTTGCTCCCACCCCAGACTGCACATAGAAACTACACTGACTTTGTACACGAGCACAATGTGAAGAATGCAGGAGCCCATCATGATGCTCATTTTTCTGGCCGTGCAACCATGGCTGAGATATGAGTTGTTACGCCTTTTAGGCACAGAACTCTGTCATCCAGGTTGATAATGTATTTTGTGGCATTTATAGAGGGTTGATTCTATTAGAAGTATTGGAGAGACTTTATTTCATACTGCATCACTAGTTATGCANTGCTGTGATTGACGTCTTCTGTGGAAGGGAAGAGAATCTGAAGAAGCTGTCACTGATGATGGCAGGTGTTACTGTGTTGAAAGGGTGTGCATACCACAATGGCCTTGGGAAGGGTTTTCATAACTTTAGCATTTAACACATCACTCAGTGCATCTCTTAGGACTTTCCTGTTTATGATAAACTGTCAATTATCATCCTACCACGTACCCTCTTAAGTAGATGGAGTTTAAAGGATAAGACACAAAAAGCACACCCAAAAGGAAGCGTGTTCAGTTTGGTGCTGTAATAATACTGTTTTCACATACTGCTTTCTAAAGTGAAATGCCTTCATTTCAGCTGTGTACCTGTGGTTCTAATAAAAATTTACTATACTATATTTTTTAATAAACATTTTGTTACCACAGGTCTAGAAATTGCAATAACAATGTGATTCATGTAGAGAGAGAAAACCGAATGGTTACCGTACTAGCAGATGGTTATACCAAATGCAAAATGAAGGCTTTCTTTGCTCATTCCTTTTTTCTTTCACATTGAAAATCCTTGACAGATCACCCAGGTTTGTAATACCTTCATAGTCTGGCCTTCTGCAGCCTTTAAAATAAAGTTCTGAAGTCAAAATGGTACCATTTTGAGATGGGTTGCATATATTTCACACTTTTAGTCCTTTTTGAACTTTGCAGTATAATAAATTCAAGCTTTTTGGTTTAACTCATTGGAGGCAAATTAGCTGGTAAAGTACATTTCTGATGATTGAGACACTACTGAGAAGAAACAGTATTTCCTCTTAAAATTATTTTAAATGTTAGAAAAATTTCTGAACTTTATGTAAGGAGAAATTTGAAGGTTTATATTGAGAACTGTTGATGCTTTGAAATAATGAAGCTTTTTCATAAACAGCGTATCATTTAACTGGTNCTGCTTACCTCAGAGGTTGGCTTTATCTTACAGGTTCTGTCTGCTGTACAATGAAGATGACTTCAGAGGGCTTTGATAATAGGCTCCTGTTGCAGATATAATAAGGCTTGTCAGTAGAAAACAGACGTGCAACCCAAAACATTTAGAGCATGAAATTTGTAGGCAAGTCTTGATCTGCTTTGTCATCATATAAGAGGATCATTGCCTAAATTTATTATAGATAGATAGATAGATAGATAGATATGGGATGGATGTTCAAAATATTAACATATCCTGAATAAGAGCAGATGCATATCTTAGCTAGCCCCACCTTTAAGACAATCACCATCTAGTGTGCTTTAAAAAGGCATTAATGTATGACACTCTGAGGTTTACTTTGTTTTGTCTTTGTTTGTTTGTTTTTGCTTAGATTATAGTTACTAAATATTCTCTATGGTGCTTTTTTTCCTTTTCATTTTTAAGACTTTATTTTTGTTTGTTTTGTGTGAATGGGTGTTTCACCTGCATGTATGTCGTATCTGTGTACCACATTAGTGTGGTGCCTTTGGAGGCCAGAAGAGGTATTGGATCCCCTGAAACAGGAGTTTTGTTTTTTGAGACAAGCCTGTGTATCCCTGGCTGTCCTGGAACTCATTCTGTAGACCAGGCTGGCCTCACACTCACAGAGATCTGCCTACCTCTGCCTCCCAAGTACTGGGATTAAAGGTGTGCGCCACCACTGCCCAGCTGTAATAAGTGCTCTTAAGGCCGAACCATTACTCCAGCCTTTTTTTTTTTTTTTAAGTATTTAGACCATAACATTTTAAGCACAGAAGCTCTNCTTTGTGCCATGGAAAGACTTTGGTGGGTATGAATATAATTAAAGGCACTAGGATTTCCATAATACAAGTGAGTCACAATAAGTAAAAGGCTTGCCTGTTCCTTTACGAAGTCTCATGGCTCAGTATCACCTAACTTTAATCCTGAAGTATTAGCTCTGACACTGATACAATGAGCGCCTCCTATATATCCTAGCAAAGTTAATTTTAGAAGCCTGAAAGGCTTATAACCAAAGATAGCATTTTCAGTTTATATTGGAGGTAGTCCTTTTTTATTCTTAGAATTTGCGATAGCCAATAGTGTTTGATCTGAATGGTTCAGAATCACATCATGAGTTTTCTTTCTTTGAAACTTAGTTATGAAATAATTTATTGTTAAATTTCTAATGGGAAAAAAAGTTAGACAATAAAGGACAGAAGGCAGTAGAATCATGTCTCCCAAGTGTCCTATGTGCTTTAGGCTCTCTTATGGATAAATCGAGCATCCCTAGTCTAAAATCTTAGGTCTCCAGATAACTGATGTGCTAACAGTTTCTTGCCTGTTACAGGTTGCACTTTAAAGGCATCAGCAAGCAGACCAAAAGTATTACATCTATTTAACTGTCAGGCCACATATAGGAAAACATAGATGATTCAGGTGCCATCCCACAAGTACTTCGTCTGTGTGTGTGTATGTGTGTGTGTGTATGTATGTATGTGTGTGTGCATGCGCACACACGTGAAAATATNTGAAAATCTAAACTGAAATGGAAAACATTTCTGGTTCCAAGAATTTTGGATAAGGGATATCCAATATCCAGCCTGTACTATAAATATTTGCTCTTATGACAAGTAATCTCAAGATGGCAATACAGGTTTCTGTAGCCGTGAGGGATTTACAAGTAGTTTAGCCTAAATAAATAAATGTCTGTGATATGTTCTACTCTCATTGTACTATTTGTTCAGTGATCAAAGTCCTAGACTTGAAGGTGGAGAGTGAGATGCTTCAGAAGATAAAAGCACTTGTCATTAAATCTGATGACCTGAGTTTGACCCTGGAGCCCAAATGTTAGAAGGAGCAAAGGAACTACCCCAAGTTGCTTTCTGACACCTGTGTGTGCACACATACAAATAAAAGTGATTTCTCAGAAAAAAAACAGATTTTTAAGCTAACTTGCACCTATACTTCCAGCTATTTAGAAGGCTGAAGTTGAAGGCTCCTTCAAGGCTGGGAGTTTGAAACCAACCTGAGCAGCATAGCGAGACCCCTGTCTCAGTGAAACATAATAAATAAATAATCTAGACTAGAGAAATCCTGTGGCACTGTCCTTTTGATCAAAGAGAATCATCAGCACAGAACTCCATGTTCATGTACTGAGTAGTGTTCGACTAGTTCTAGTGAATATAACTGCAACATTTTAGTTAGATTGGTTGTGTTCTGTTGGGTTTTTACAGAAGGGATGGTTGTGACAAAAAGCTAGTGGTCTTCATAAATGAGCTGGTGATCATTCTTTTGTGGTTAAAAACATTCTACTGGGCATGGTAGTTCATGCATGAAAGAGGGGGAGGCAGGAAGATTGCCTTGAGTATTAGACCCTCTGAAAAAACAAAATTCATAGGTTTTTACCTGTCTATAAGTATGATCTCATTTTTCTGATCTTGAAATAATTAATCACATATACATTTTAAATGAAGTTACAGAAGTATCTTATCTGTCTCAGCCTTTTCTTTAATTTTTTCTTAATTTGAAGATTATAAAAAAATTGATTTTTTTATAGAAGAAATTTAAGAACAACCAGTTAAATTCTTACCTGCATGCTACCCATTACAGCCAGGAAGCATGAAATGCTTACGTCATGAAGAAGGCCATAAGAAAGAATGCACTGAGAGGGAGGGGTTTCGGGTCTCCTGTAGTCAGCACAAAGGGCTCAGAAATTCCAGGCCAGACAAAATAAAAGTAAAAACATCTTTTTTGCTGGGAAGTGACCTGTAGACATGCACCCCAATGTGCACACATACACAAGTGTTAGGCCAGCCACAAAATGTTAAACTCTTGAGTGGAGATGGTTAGTTGCTAACATAACCTGGGATGTAAAACTTACTTATGTAAATATATCAGGATATAAAAACATAACATATATAGAACATATATGAAATAAAAATATTATACTAAGTGAAGAACAGTGAAACAGCGTGTTTGTTTAGGCTAATACAGTTCATTTGCATCCATTCCCCCACAACTAGGGATTGAACCCAGGGCCTTGCACATGGTAAGTGCGCTATTACTGAGCCACATTCCCAGCTTCTTTATTTCTCTGCTTTACTACATAGACATTTACTAGACATTTGATTGATGTGGTAATGGTTTTTATTTGTTAACAGTGCTAGGTTACTTTTGTATTTTCCCTTTGACACATTTTATCTTTCCATTTTGCCAAATCAGTAGCTGGGGGAGGTTGAATGGAGAGTCCTGAGTCTTGACTTAGAGGAGAAAGAAGGTTACTTACTGTGAGGGAGCCTGGCTTCCCAGGCTCATGACTCATCCCCAACTTGGCATCACTCCAGGCCNCTTTGTATTCACAAACATGAACCAAAGAGGTTGGGAAAAGGTTGTTGTGTATTAATCCAGCACTGATAGGGAAGCAATGGATGAGCTCAGACGGTGATGCTCTGGCCTTTCCGTCAACAAGCTCTTCTCTCCTAACCTAGATTTCCAGTGCCCTTAATTTTAAGCTTGGTAGACATTAGGTTTGAAAATAATACCACATTGCATAAATTTATTTTATTCTTGATAATATGGATTTGCAAAAATAAAATGTTGGTGCTAGAACCTCTTAGTGTTTCTCTTACATTTTAGTTTTATTTTTGTTGTTACTGTGTATCCATCCCATGGTACATGTGAAGGTCAGAGAACAACTTTGTGGAGTCATTTCCTCCTACTTTTATGTGGTTTCTAGAATTGAACTCAGCTTACCAGTCTTGCAAGGCAAGTTCTTTTACCTGCTGAGCTGTCTTGCCAATCTTTCTTATATTTTAATATAAATTATGCCACAGCATTAATTATGTCTTCCTTCCAGAATTGTTATGAGCACTCACGTGTAAAATGCTTTGACATAAAGGCTTGACTTTGAAACATTAATCTTGATGGTATAGAAATTTGATATCATGGCCAGAAAGATAGCAAGTTAAAGGTTTTTGCCACCAACCTGGTGACCTGAGTTTGATGCCTGGGACTCACTCGTACAGGTTGTCTTCTGATCTCCACATGGTGGCATGGAACACACACAGTACACAAACTAATTTAAAAAAAAAAAAATGAGCACATGAAGCACATCACTTTCCATGTAAAATATGTTACACATCATTTTTCATTAATTCCTGTCTGTTGCTAATTAGTACTTGTACTTTGAGCAGTGGAATCTGCTTCAAGATTGATGGAAGCAGTCTGTGACCTTGTTACTGGGAGTTTAGAACTCATTCTTGTTCTCAGGATTTTTTTTAACTAATTACCTAAGGTTGTGTTCCCAAGCAGCTAGCTGTGGCCTCAGTTGGAAGTGGCAGAGCTTGAGTGAGCTTTTTGCAATGTATCCCTGACAGCTGGCCAGCATTGTGTTTATATTGGCAGGAAAAAGATAACCTGACCTGGAGAGCAACATTCTCCCAAGGATTGGGACTGAAGACTTCTTGAGTATCGTAATAAACTTCCACCTCCTCTTTAAAAATAGGTTCAACAGCAGTAATTCTGTTTGTTGCTGTTGTTGGGCAAAAAAGTTTGGTTTTGGAGCCGGGCAGTGGTGGCGCATGCCTTTAATCCTGGCATTTAGGAGGCAGAGTCAGGGGGATCTCTGTGAGTTCGAGGCCAGCCTGGTCTACAGAGTGAGTTCCAGGACAGCCAGAGCTGTAACACAGAGAAACGCTGTCTTGAAAAAAAAAAGTTTTGTTTTGTTTTTAACTAATTTTAATAAAGAAGAATGTGTTGATGCATCAGTTTGTGGCTAGGAATTGCAACAAATTGCATAGTCTTTGAGAAATATCCTGCTACAGGAGCTAGTCATTGTTTATAAAATAAGGGTTAATAGTAGGAAGGTGATTGCTAGCTCACCTCATCTGTGGAACTAGTGTGGTTGCACTGAGAGGGATTATGCAAAGCACCTCAGAGTGTAGTGTGTCATTCAGAAATGGGCCCTTTCACATAGCATAGGTTTGCCTGTAGTCCAGCCACTGAGCTCTAGGGTGTCATATTTAATTGTAGACTCCAGAGTTTAAAGAGATAGATTTAATAAATTGCATTAATTCTTCCTGGGGACATCGTTAGCAAAACCCTGGGGAGTCTTTGAAAGACCTGGGAAGATTTAGATAATTACGTGTGTCATACTTCACAACCCTTCTGAAGCNGTAACAATTGGAAGTATGGTTGATGCATGGCCTCAGTAATCTTGCACCTGGGAGATAGAAGCAGGAAGATCCAGAGTTCCAGGTTCTGCTACATAGTGAGGTAGTTCAAGGCTAGTATGAGCTACATAAGACCCTGCCTCAAAAAAAAGCAAAAGTATTTGAGTGAATTGGAAAGGTGATGACTTGTCTCTTATACACATCTAGATGTGTATAAGAGACATTTACATTATGATTCATAACAGTAGCAAAATCACAGTTATGAAGTAGCAATGAAATAATTTTATGGTTGGAGGTCATTACAACATGAAGAACTGTATTAAAGGGTTACAGCATTAGGAAGGTTCAGAACCACTGATGGAGAGCAAGCTGGCCTCGAACTCAGAGATCCACCTGCCTCTGCCTCCTAAGTGCTGGGATTAAAGGTGTGTGCCACCATGCCAAGTTCTTGATTCCTTTTAAAAAATATTGTTGTGTGCAAGTTTGGGAATACCTTCCATGACACACATGTGGAAGTCAGAGGACAATTTTGGGGAGTTGGTTCTCTCCTCGTACCTTCATATGACTTCAGGGATGAAATTCAGGTCATCAGGCTTGCAAGGCAAGTGATTTACCTGTTGAGCCATCTCTGTCCTTATTTAAATGTCAGTCAAAATGCATCTTTGATTCTCCCATCTTCATGCATACTCATTTTTTTTTTTTATGTTCTAAAATTTCTTGGCCTTCGTCTGTTGACTTCTGGTTAAATCCAGCTGTGCCTCTAGATGGTGAATGTGAAGTATACAGGACATTGTTGAATGGAGTTACTTTAAGTGTGGCCAGAGTTCACTGCTGCCTGCTAGACCAATCTCATTTCCTGAAGTGCTTCTTCACTGTGCTGGGTAGTAGGTCTCCTCTTTGAATCCATGCTAGCCTCCTCATCTGTAACTGAAATGATGATGCTCTTACTTACTATTTTACTGAGGAACTAAGCAGTCAGCTCTTCTGTGCACTCACGTTATCTTATCAGTGGATATGTTTGTTTGAGCATGTCTCCTTTGCTTTTCCTGTCAGTACCCCGGTGAATCCTCTCTACTGTATTTAGGAGCATCATGCTAACCATTCTACCTTCTCTTCTGTGTTATTAGATTTTTCTCAACATATTCTCATCAGCACGAAAATACCCTATTAGATCATTTAAAAAGAANCCTCTCTTGATTCTTGTCTATTGCCTCATTTCTTTGTTCTACTAATAAGGAGAATTCTTTGCCTCCAGAGAATTGTCTGTGCTCGGTACATTGTCTTAGTCTTTTAAGCCCAGTTGGGCTTTGTCTCTGACAAAAAAGGACTCAATATGATCGTGCACGTTGCATACTGCACAAGAGTACAACATTGAAGAGGAAATTCATATATTTTTGACAGTGGCCTTCCAGTAGACAGTGCTGTCTTGATCACCGTATTCTATATGTTCTAAGAGATAGGACCTTGTCTTTAGGAATATTTAGTGCATATTAATGCCACCTCTGCCGAATTGCTTTGGTTGGTTCACAGGTGACCTTCACATTTCTCTAGCCACAATTTACAGTGAATGGCTTAGCATTCATGCCAATAGCTATCTTCACCTAAGGACACCACTCAGTTGTCTCCTAACGTCCCGAATATTTTCAGTTGTCTTTGCTAGTCCTTCTCTGCCTGATTCTATAAACTGTTTTAGGACCTTTTTTGTAGCAATTCACTGTAGGTAATTTCATCCAGTGTTACGATACTAAAGGCCATCTATGGGACTAAGGAGATGGTTCAGTGGGTAAAGTGCTGCTGTCCAACAGAACCTGGGTTTGAATCCCCAGCATCCACATAAAATCAGGGCACAGTGTCTAAAACCCCAATGCTAGAGAAGTGAAGGCAGAGGCAGGAGGAGCCCAGATAACCTAGCCAAAAGGTAAGCCCTGNGTTAGTGAGAAATCCTGTCTCAGAGGCTCTAAAGGTGATCAGTGACATAGGAAAACACCTGGTGTTGACCTCTGGCCTCTACATGTGCATGCACGGTGCATGCTCACACACATACACCACACAAAAGATGAAAACATTCCGTCTGTGCTTACAGTTTCTCGTTTGCCTCATGAGCTTGGGCTTCTTTATTTCCAGATGTACATATCATGCTGCCTATTTGACAGTTTTACTTAAGTATTATAGGCATCTCATTTTTAAAAGTATTTGGAAATAATGTTAGACTTACTGAGCAGTTGCAAGGATGCTGCTGAGAGCTCCCCCAGCCCTTGTTATTGGTTTTTCCTAATGGGTTGGGGAATCAGTTGGTAGTGTTTGCCTTGCAAGCATGAAGGCATGAGATCAGTTCCAAGAAGCCATGTTTTTAAACATCCANGTGTAGTGGTTTTCAGTTGTAATCCCAGTACTGGAGAAGTGGAGACAAGAAGATTCCTGGTGCCCATTACCAGCTAGTTGAGGTTGTCCATTGACCTCTACACAGGTGTGTGTGCACACCTAACAGAAAACCCCTAAAATTGACATTGCCACTATCTAAGCTGGGCAGGTTTTGCTGGTCTTTACACAAATGTTCCAGGGTCTAATGCAGGGTCCCATGTTGCATCAAGTCACTTTGAATCAGAATGCCCCTCAGTTTGGGCTTGTGTGGTGTTTGCATATGATTAGATTAAAGACATGAATCTGAGGGGGGTGCTGTTATATTGTAGCATCCCAGATTTAATAGTTACAAAGTAAATAGTTGGTCTCTTGATCTCATTACTTTTCCTGTCTCTTCAGATTTTCCTAACTTGATAAATCACAATTCTTACTTTCCTATTACCAGTATGCCTTAGTTCCTGGCTAGAGCTTTTGAATCAGAAACCTTGGAGAGCAGAGGGTCCTGCAGATTCCATGCACAATAATCAGCAGCTTTGCTCCGCTTTGTCTCATACCCATCAACTGGGAAATTCTAAGAGTTCAACAAGATGTGTCCAGAATCAACCCTTGCTACCGTCTCTACTGCTGCCGACCTGTATCAGTTTTCTGTCAGTGGTGTCTTCTTACCTGGTTCTAGCCATGGCATCCATAACTTAGATCATGCTACCCTCTGCTCAAACCTTCTAGTATTTTCCAAAACAGCTAAAACAAATCCTCACATTGGCAAACATTTCTCCCACTTCTGATTTTCTGTCAGTCTTGATCTTGCTCACTTGCCTGTAGTAACTGATCTCCTATCACTTCCTGTTTGTACTTCATTGCTAAATGCCACTCTGACCTTAAAGTTCATAAATTCATTTCAACATTTTCAGGGTTTTTTAATGTAATTTTTATTCTTTGAAATTTTATATATATATATATA
>LZPO01076232.1:73594-89657 GCA_001675575.1 Neotoma lepida
TCCAAAACAAGGTCTCCCATGGTGAGTCCCCAGAGTCTGGCACTCTCAGCCAAGGCAGGACAAGACCCTCCTCCCTGTGCCAAGACTGTGCCAGGTGTCCCACCACAGGCACTGGGCTCCAAAAAGTCAGCCCCTGCACCAGGAAGGGATCCTGATCCCACCTCCTGGAGGCCCTCAGACACTTCAGGCCAAACAACTGTCTCAAGCCTCCAGAGGGCCCTGTTCAGCACCGGGGGGGTGGGGTGGGCTCCACAGTTATTGGTCCGCAGTTCATGCATTTCTACCAGCTTGGCTGGCTTCATGATCTCACTGTCCCATGTTCATAGAACCTCTCCTCTCTCCCATCAGTTGAACTCCTGGTGCCCAGCTGTGAATCTCCGCATCTGCTTCCATCTGTCTCTAGATGAGGGCCCATTCAGCCATGGGTCCATAGTTCATGCGTCTCCACTAGTTTGGCTGGCCATCTCTACACACCCTCACATCATGATCTCATAGTCCCCTTGCTCATAGAGGGCCCCCTGTCTAGAGCAAGGAAGGAGATAACATGATAAATGGGGAAATCATGGGAATAGGGAGAAACAGAGTGCTAGAGAAGTCCCGGATAGTCCACAGGAATGAACCCACTTTAGACCACTGGAAATAATTGATAGGATGCCTGAACTGGCCTGATCCAGTGATCACATGGATGAATACCCTAACTGCCACCATGGAGCCCTCATCCAGTGACTGATGGAGACAGATGTGGGCACCGGGCGGATCTCCTTACTCTTGGAGGGAGGTTCCATAATGCCTTTCTTCTATCCTTGACTCTAAAGCCAGAACCACATGGCTGAAGCTGCCAAGTTCTGCTGCTTGGAGTTGGAACATGGCCTCCTTGTACAATTACATCTTCACCAGTTTTCTGTTGCCCATGGTTTCCTTCACTGCATAAGCTTGGCTGTCCTAAAACTGAATCTGTAAACCTGGCTGGCCTCAAACTCAGAGATCCACCTTCCTCTGCCTCTGGATTGCTAGGATTAAAGGCATGTGCCACCACACCTGACTCTAAGCTTTTCTTTAATTCCTTTTCACAAGTTGGAAACTTAGCTGGATGGGATCTTCCTCTGAGGTTACAACTCCTTTTATTCCATTTCTTAATCTGTTTATCACCTTGAGCACAGGACTTGGTTCCATTCCAGTTCCATGTGTTCCTCTTCTCCTCACATTGCACATTTTATATTTTTCCTTGCTCAGATTGCTTCTGTTCATTATAAATCTTCATTAGCGTTAACATTAGTAACCACACAACAGAGTCTATACTAGGCTGTTTTTGAGATTTCCTCTGCCAATGGAATTAATCCAAAACTCATCACTTTAGCCTCAGGCAGACTCTTCAGAGAAGGGCAAAAAGTGTCCACATTCTTCACCAAAATATCACAAGAATGATCTCTAAACAACATACTAAAATTCTTCTCTGAAACCTCTTGAGTCAGATCTCCACAGTTCATCAAGTCACATTCAGCACCACTGTCTTCCATGCTCCTACTGGTATGGCCCATTAAGCAGCACTTAAAGCATTCGATTGCTTTTCTAATCCACAATCTCAAAGTCCATATTCCTTCAAACAAAAGTATGGTCCAGCCTATCACACCAGTATTCCAGTCTCTGATACCAACTTCTGTCTCAGTTAGGGTTTTTATTGCTGTGAAGAGACACCATGATCATGGCAACTCTTATAAAGGGAAACATTTAATTGGAATGGCTCACAGTTTCAGAGGTTTAGTACATTATCATTGTGATATGACATAGTGGCATGCAGGTAGACATGGTGCTGGAGAAGGAGCTGAGAGTTCTACAGCTTGATCTGCAGGCAACAGGAAGTGAACTGTGACACTGGGTAGCTTGAGCAAAAGTGACCTCCAGCCCACCCCAACAGTGACACACTTCCTCCAGCAAGGCCACACCTACTTGTAATGCCACTCCCTTTGGGAGCCATTTTCTTTCAAACCACCACAATGATCAAGAGCCAATAGGAAAAGTGTATATTCGAGGGTCTCTGGCACCTCCCTGACTAATAACTCAGTAGGAAGGTATCCCACACCAAGCACTGAAACTTCTATTTAATAACCCATGACATCTTCAAGTTTCTTATCCATAGTCAATCCTGAAATAACTGTATGTATCTTTAATCTTGACATTCTCCAGTCACTTCACCCTTTTATTCTCTTTACTTCATCTTATACAGTATGGTTGTGGTTTTGCTATCTGTATTCAGTAGATTGACAGTTCCATTAAAGGAAAACATTTGCTTATCATGAGACCATAAACTTTGTACATATTATTTGAATCAATGAATGCCATGTGAAATACACTCAAATTTTTGTCCTTTATTTCAAGGAATTGACAAGCTGGGAACAGATAGCTTTCCAGATACCTAGTACAAACATGCCATTAGGAAAATAAAGCCTTAGAAAAAAAGAGCTTGAAGTAAAGAAGGCTCTGAAGTCATCCCAGACTGAGGTCTATAGCAAGAGAAATAACTTCTTACAACATTGTTTCTCTAGCAAAAGAAATTTTAAAGTAGCAAAATACAAGGTGTATATAATTGAGGAATGAGAGTCATAGTTAAGTAAACTCTACATGGTGATGATGCTTCTGGGCCTGGCATTGTTCTAGAGGTACAGCATAAATGTTTACTTCAAAACATTCAATTCTTAGAGTGCTGTAAGATATTTAGGTTGGTGAAGAAATTAAAGTGCAGACAGACGTATGTCATCCATCAAAAGACAGCTTAGAGAGTTCTAATTTGGATAGTCTGAGAGCCTAGACAGTTTGTGTACACATCAGCCTTNGTGGGGCCTAGAGTGAAAAGCAGAAAGGAATGGAGTAGAAGTTCTGCTTTAGAAAGTTGGCCGTGGAAAGACTGAAGGATAAAATATGGTGCAGCCATGTTGCATATGGCAAGTTAAAAAGCACAGCAGCAGGAACAAGGGATACTCTCCCTCTCTTTCCCTTCCCCCCTCCTTCCTCATGCACACACACACACACACACACACACACACACACATCCATTTGGAAGCCAAGCTTAGTGGCTTATGCTTGTCATCCCAATGGATGCAGGAGGCAGGAAAAAGCAGTTAAGTATCTGAGATTTGGTCCCAGCTTTTAAAAAAAGTTAACCAAGGGGCTGGAGAGATGGCTCAGACGTTAAGAGCACTGACCTCTCTTTCAGAGGTCCTGAGTTCAATTCCCAGCAACCATATGGTGGCTCACAACCATCTGTAATGAGATCTGATGCCCTCTTCTGGCCTGCAGGGATACATGCAGGGAGAACACTGTATACATAATAAATAAATATTAAAAAAAAAAAGTTAACCAAGCCATGTATATTTGTATATATATTCCTCTAAAAAATTTGTTACCAACCTAGAACTTGCCCAGTGGACTAGGCTACACAGCCAGTGAGCCACTGGATTTGTCAGCTCCTGAAGATGGTAAAATGTTATCATTTAATTTGGTCATCTACACCCTATAGACCAGTAACCAAGAGAATAGAAGACATACATTTATACATAGAAAAACCTGCTAATGAACTGTCATAGCAGCATTAGAAGTCCTAGACAGGAGTGATGTCTCAGGCCATAGTCCGAGAACTTTTTTCTTCCTCAACACTAAACATTAAAGGTTCTATTTCCAGTAGCTCTGAAACAAGCATTTGAGATCTCACCAGGNTTGTTCTCATGCCTAAGTGATATTCCATTTAATTACATAATGAAAATTAGTAACTCATAACTGAGTCTGGTGGCTTGGGCTTGTAATCTGAGCTATTTGGGAGGCTGAGACAGGAGGATTGCAAGTTCATGGCCTGCTGAGCAAAAGCCTGTCTCAAAAATTAAAAAGAGGACTGGGAATATAGCTTAATGGTAGAGTACTTTGCCTAGCATGCATAAGGCCCCAGGTTCAAGCCTCAGGAATGGGGGAATCCAGTGGCTTGTTAAATACATTTGTTGTATGTGTACTATCCTAGATTCTAAAAATAGAACAGTGACATGCGAGTTCCTACCATAATGGCACACTCTCGCGGAAGACTACTAATGTACTAGTAAACTAATATGCAGTGATTTTAAGTTAGAGCTTTGCAAACAAGGTAATATCTCTCTGAGTGACTACAAGATGAGAGGTGGAATTGGAAGAGATGGTTCAGTTGAGATAAGGAGTGAGCCACAGAAAATAGTATTCCAGGCAAAATAACAGCTAGTTCAGAGGCGTCTGAGATGAAAGTGAAGGTCAGGATGAANACTGGTGGGAAGTGCTTACTTAAGGAAGATATAGAAGAGTTCTGAAGGAGCTAAGCAAGGAATCCTGCACCTGATGTGCTTCATTGGGAGCCTACGTCAATTTTTTTGTTTGTTTGTTTTTGGTTTGTTTGTTTTTTTCGAGACAGGGTTTCTCTGTGTAACTTTGGTGCCTTTCCTGGAACTCACTTAGTAGCCCAGACTGGCCTCGAACTCATAGAGATCCGCCTGCCTCTGCCTCCCAAGTGCTGGGATTAAAGGCATGTGCCACCACCGCCCGACAGCCTATAGTCAATTTTAAAGAAGAGAATGACGTGCTGATTCCTCCTTTAAAAGATTTCTTTGATTAGCAGCAAAAGTAGATTTCCCTCCCGAATTCATTGACAGTAAAGGATATTATGAGCAGATATTATGAGCTTTAATCTGCAGATTCTTCAGTGGGTATGTTTTAGGAGAAAACACAGTAATCTTTTTTATATCTATGAGACAGTTACTCCATAGACTCAAAAAATGAAGGAGCTAGAGAGATGGCTCNGCGGTTAAGAGTGAGTAACAGTCTTGCAGGGGACATGAGCTTGATCCAAGCACCCAGATCAGGTGAGTCACAATTGCCTGTGTCTAGTTCCAGGGAATCCAACACTTCTAGCCTCAGAGGGCACCTACACTTACATGCACATATCTGCANACAGATGTACATACACATAATTTAAAGTAAATTAAAAATTATCCAAAAATTATGGTAAAAAAGAAAAGGAAACTACTGTTNTATAATAGTCACTTCCACATTCCGATTTCTTGTTTTTCCCAATGCTTTCATTTGTATCAATATCTTTGATCCATGCTGGATTATATTTAGTAGTTTATTGTATTTCTTGGGTCTATTAATCTATTAAAGGTTCTATGAATCTATTAATGATTCCTTAACCATAACTATTTTTTTAACATTTGTGTTCTTAAATAGTATGTTTGTTTCACAGAACAATTTATATTAACCTGATTGTTTCTTCATGGTTCAATCTAGGTTATACACTATTGATAAGAACTATGATATGCTTATAATTCATCCGACCAGAAAACACTTGATGTCAGTTTTGTCCCATTACTGGTGTTTGATTACTTGATTATAATGGTTAAAAATAATATCTATCAAGTTTTTTTTAACACATTTGGCATTCTTTTTTAAGATTCTATGTGTGTGACTGTTCTGTTTGCATGTATGTATGTATATATGTGCACCATGTGCATGCCTGGTACCTAAAGAATCAGAAGAGTGTGTCAGAGCCTCTAGAACTGGAGTTACTGATGGTCATAAGCCACCATGCGCATGCTGGGAATTGAACTCAGATCCTCTGCAAGAGCAACAAGTGCTCTTAACCACTGAGCCATCTCCCCAGCCCATATATCTGTCAAGTTTATGTCCTCAAGTTANCTGTGTTTATAATAAACTTACCATGTGCATTGTATTCTCTCTCCCTAAAAAATATAACGTAGGGCCAGCAAGATCATGCAGGTAAGGGCACATGGTACCTAGCCCAACAACCTGACTTCAGTCCTCAGAATCCAAATGGTGGAAGGAGGGAACTGACTCCCACACAGGTTGTTCTCTGACCTCCACACCTGCTCCATGGCACACACAATAAATAAATTAAAAATTAAATTTAAAAGATAAAAATTTTTAAAGTAACCTAATGTTAAAAATAAGGTATCGCCGGGCGGTGGTGGCACACGCCTTTAATCCCAGCACTAGGAAGGCAGGCCAGCCTGGGCTACCGAGTGAGTTCCAGGAAAGGCGCCAAAGCTACACAGAGAAACCCTGCCTCGAAAAACAAACAAACAAACAAACAAACAAACAAATAAATAAATAGAAATAAGGTATCATTTGTGATGGTGGCAAAATCATGATTGGCCAAGTATCATCCTAAACTGGTAAGTTGATATTCTACAGTAAGAACTTTTAAAGCTCTATCTGCTTACGTGTGACTTCATGAACTCCTTTATTCAACCTATTTGTTGGTCCACAACTGTTACCATGGCAAACTGTTCCAGGTTTAGCTTGTNGGAACCCTGTCAAACTGCAGCTGTACCGCTTAACCTGTCCCCTAGATGTTTTCAGTGCTTTCTTACCAGAGCTTCTGAACTTAGCTGTGACATCAGCCATTCTTTAAGACATCACAGTCTGACCAGTAGGTTTATTCATTACTGCTGTGGACACCACTGCGTCTGGACTCAGTCAGCAGGTTTCTGTGTTTGAGTCACAAACTCATGCTGATAAATCTAAAGCCAGTTCTTGTGGTTCTTGGTTTCTCGGATTTCTTCCTAGTTCCCTTCTTTCTTGGTGAAAATCTAGCTCCCAACAGTCTCGAGATTTCCCTATTTTCCCACTTGGACAGTATATGTTAATTTCAGAATTGCTGCACATCACAGCCCCATTCAGTTTCCACCCAGGACTCCTTTTGTAGGCTGAGAATAAGCAACCACTGTGTTTCACATATACTTCCATCAGGTCTGGGTTTTTCTAACTGTGAGTCTAGTATTGATTTGATAGTAAAAGCATTTTAATTAGTCTAGATGAAGGGTGTCCAACTTTTTGGCTTCTCTGCCCACAGTGGACAAAGAATTGTCTTGCAGCACACATTAAGCTAGTGCAGGAATCACCGTCATTGGATTCTGCATCTGAGCAGCAGAGTCTCGCCCCTTACAGACCTAACAGAGCATTATCAAATGTTGAGGTTTTGCTGCTNTGAGCATTAAGAAGTGGTGTTCTGATTTTCCTTACAGTTTTCTTGAGCTGTACTGGGTGTACGTACGATAAGGTTCAGTTATTTCACATGGAGGTGAAGCTCAGCCCTGAGTTCCACCCCAAACAATGACATGGGGAACTTGGACATTAAATCAGCTATGAAATTAATACCACAATGAAGATCCAAGGTGGATGTCTTCAGCATAGGTCAAGTTTCCTTCTTGAGTACTTGCTATTTTCCTCTAAACTGCCTGTTCTTATTTATAGTCTTACCCCCTTTTAAAAACCAGCCTGATAGCCTTTTTCTTCTGTGTTTTTAAGTGGGCTTTTTTCTGTATATGATATAATTTACAAATATATTTTTTTGGTTTTTTTTCTAATACAAATTTTTATTTTCATATTAAGAAGCTGATCTGTCCTTTAATAATTTCTGCTCATTTAGTTATTTTTGTTATTGTTGTGTAATTGTGGAGGGACATGCAACTCTGACTGGCCTCAATTCCCAGTTCTCCTGTCTCCACTTCTCAAGTGCTAGGATTACAGGTGTGCACCATCAGGCCTGCTTGTTACCTTCCCTTCTCTTCTCCTCCAGTCTCTTGACAGTCTCTCTGTGTATGTGATCCAGGCTGGCCTCTCACTATGGTGATCATCCAGCCTTGACCTCCTGAGTGCTGGAATTGCAGGTGTATGTCACCACTCTCACATTAACTTTGCTTTTTATGGAATTCATGGTGTTGAGTCAACTAGACACCCACAGAGACTGAAATTGAGGCTGGGAGGTGGCTCAGTGTCTGTGAATTCAGCCCTCAGAACTCAGGAAAGCTGATTTTGGTGTGCATCTGTTACCCTGGCAGTGGACTGGGTGGGTATGGCTATGTGAGGGGCTGGTTCGGGGAAGTGGTGGATCTTTCCTAGAGCTCACTGGCTAGCCAGTCTCGCCAAATTGGGGAGGTCCTGGTTTAGTGAGAGACCCTGTCTCAAAAAACTAGGTGGAAAGAGATAAACATTAACCTCCGGCCCCTACACAAATGGCATTCACATGTATGTCCACACACATAGTGAAATTAGACCGTTCTTTTAAATAATATCAAAAAATTAGTTGCAAATGAATAACACACCTAAGTTTAANGCAGCTAGAAAATAGGTATAATACTTGTAACTGTGGGCTGAGAAAGGTCTGTTAGACACAACATCTAAAAGAGTATGTGATAAAAGATGTGTAAGCCGAAGAGTCGATCCACTCAGCTCTTTGTGCTTCTGTGGCACAGTCAGCAGTGAAAAGGCCAGGCACCCGTGATCTAGCCTCTAAGTCCAGCACTTGGGAGTTCAAGGCCAGTCTGGCCTATAGAGTGCTGACTTGTCTCAAAAACAAAAACAAAAGAGCCAAGAGGGAGAAGAGAAGAAAGAGAAAGTTCTGTGGGATGATGTAGTTTTCACCTAAGTATTCCTACCATTGGGTTAGATTTTAAATTGTTTTGTATTGTTTTTGAGATGAAGATCTCACTTTGTAGTCCTGGCTAGTTTCAAACTCACAGTATAGACCAGGCTACCCTCNGACTCAGAGATCTGTCTGCCTGCCTCTGCCTCCTGAGTGCTGGGACTAAAGGTGTGGGTCACCATACCCATCTATGTTTTAGAATTATGTAGTCTTTCTAGTCAGTGATCCCTTACTTACTATTTACCTGCTNCACTCTTTCAAAAATTTTATATCATTCTCCCCTTTTGTTCCTTATTATGTTGTGATTTTGTATGTACTTTAAAATATTTTTGTCATGTGTTCATGTTAAAGATGTAGGAGATGAACTTCCACTAATTTTTATATCCTTTTGTCCAAAATATTTATATCCTTACTCATTTTTAAAGACGTATTGAAAATATCAAATACATGTTAGGGTATGTGAGCCCCAATGTACATGAGCTAATAATGTCCCAGCGTCAACAAATGTCAGTCGTTTGCCATTGGTGCCATTTCCCACCAGCAGCTTTTTTTTTACTTTTGTTTCTCTACCTTTTAAAAATGATCCCCACGAGTGATGTTGATTCACACTTAGGTCAGGGGAGTTAACAGTTGGGCCAATAGGAAAAGGCATGAAATGGACTGATGGGCACTTTGCATCTGTAGATCATTGCAGTGTTTAGAAATAGGGTGGATCTGAAATTCTTTTACGCTGGTGGTTTCCAAGTCGCTTAGACATAAAATTCTGTGAATTAAATCTACCTGCCAAATCAAAATAAAAGCTCATAGAAGTTATCACGGGGAGACCACAATGTCATCCATCTTTTCCTTGCCGCTCCTTAAGTTGTCCATAGAAGACATTCTGAAAACCAGGTGGGGGTTCTGGAGAGATGGCCCAGTGGTTAAGAGCAGAGGATCCAGGTTTGGTTCCCAGCACCACATGGAGGCCCTGTCTGTAACTCCAGTTCCAGGGGATCTGACTCCCCGTTTTGTCCTCCATGAACACCAGACATACACATGGTATATATAGACATACATGTAGGTAAACACTTATAAAACAAAAATAAATAAATCTTTTATTGAAGATTTTATTGAAGATAGAGCTGGGAAGATTAGTTCGGTGTGAGTAAAATACCTGCCCCACAAGTGTGAGAACTTGAGTTCAGAATCCACATAAAGCTGGACACAGTAGCATGAATTCTGTAACCCCAGCACTTAGATGGTGGATGGGAGGCACAGACAGGAGAATCCACACTGAGCACCCATAAGCCAGCTAGCTTGGCATTTACAATAGCAAACAACCAGAGACCCTGTTACAAACAAGATAGAAAGTGAAGATTGATTCCCAAAATCACCTGCCCTCCACATGAGAATCANACACCTATGCCTACTACTCACAGTTTGGAACATGTCTGCACAAACTCAAACATGCATATGCACACACCAGTTTTTTTAAGCCAAGATAGTAAGTATGCTTGTCCAGTTTGTTTAATAAACTACCTTATTCCCCACTGATTTGTGCTGGCAAAAAATGAGCTATAAATAAAAGGAATTCTAGAGTCTCAAGTTGTACATCTATTAGCCAAGCTTTCTGTAGCTNTGGCAGAACTCTTGGAATAACTTAAAAGGAAAGATGTGCTTTTTTCATGATGTCATGAGTTCATTGTTCTGGGGAGGGCATGGGAGAGCAGAGCAGTTCACACCATCCCTGCCAAGACCAGTAAGGTGAGGGCAAGATCTTCCCTTCAAGACAGTCCCCAAGTGACCTGCTCACTCAGGCCAGGCTCCCTCTTCCAGTGGTCTGTTCACATTTTTAGTTCATCTCCTAAGTGTTTTGATTCAGTCAAGTTAAAAATCAAGATTAATCTTGGCACTGTCTTTGCACCGATACTACACTGTCTTGCTCACTGTTGCTCTATATTAAGTTTTCAATTGTGATAAACTCAAAGCTTAAAAGTTTCATTCTGTTGAGGTGGTAATTGTCTATTCTCAGATACTTGCCTTCTGCTGTTTCTCTGCATAGCAGGTTCCCTTCGAGTAGTCTGACTCTCTTTTGGTTACTACATAGTTTGGCTGTCTTTGAAGTCTTGTTTTCAAATGTGGTTTACCTGGTAGTAGTTTGAGCCTTTCAGAGCTCATTTCTATGATTTGTTAGGTGAGTCTGTCACACATAGTGCTTCTGTGGGTCAGTGCTCTCCACTACAAAGACAACGTGCTCCTGAAAACTCAGTGCTCTGTGAATTGTGTTTTCACTGTGTCAGTAGAAACAGTGTGAGTACCACGACTTCCCTCTCATGCCTTCAAGTAGTTCTTTCCCAGGCCCTGAGGGTGGTTTCCTAGCAAATGCCACCATTATTAACACTCACGCCTCTGCTCACCTCCAGGACTCGGTCCTGTTTGCTCCAATGGCACTCAGCCTTTGATCTTGTATCNGCTGCTTTTCCCTTTTTGTGACAGAAGCAAATTAAGGGGAAAGCATTTATTTGGGTGCCCAGTTCAGAGGAATGCAATCCATCCTCTTGCGAAAGCATGATGGCAGGAGCAGCTTGGTCCATGGTGGCTGACCAAGAAACAAAGGTGACTACCAGTGCTCAGGTGGCTTTCTCCTTCTTCCCTTTTTATGTGACACTTTTTAATCTGTGTGCACATTTGTGTGTGAGTATGGTCAAAGGACAGCTTCAGGTGCTGGNCCTTGCTTCCCATCCTATTGGATTGAGTCTCTTGTTCATCACTGCACACTAGGCTAGCTAGCCATTGAGATGCGCCTGTCTCTGTTTTGCATCTCCTTGTAGGAGCATTGTGATTCTCATCTATTGGCATGTAACCCTTGTGTGGTTCTGAGGCTCCAAACTCATGCCCTTATGCCTGCAAGGGAAATGCTTTACCTGCTAAACCATCTCTCCAACCCCCCTTTTCCCTTCTTTCTTCATTCTGGGACCCCAGCCCATGGTCTGGTGCTGCTCACATTCCAGGTGTTCCTCTTCTGTTAAACTGGCCTGCAGACACCCTCAAGGATGCAACCAAGGGTAACCACATTAGTAACCCAGGTTTTGCTCACAGATCTCTAGTTACTTTAATCTCCCCAGACTCAGTCTCATCTCGTCCTGTTACCTAAGGTAGTCCCTGTTCTACCACCTGTCCCTGCCTCTGCACTGTGGCCTGAACATGTTCTCAGGGTGCACTCAAGGACCTCAAGGTGTTCACCTCTTGTTTCTTGACTCTCAGAATCATTCTCTTTTGTTATCCCTTGTTGTTGTCTATTGTCTTGAGAATAGTTTATTTTCCCCCTTCAGGTTATTTCAGGTTGGAAGCTAATCCATTCCNTTTTGCTCCATCTTGACTGGAAAAAGTATATCCAAAGATTTTTGAAAAGTGAATAAAGCCAGTTCAATAAAATTTGTCAATTTTTCCAACATTGTTGTTGTTTGTATTTTAATTTATTTCAGTGATAAATTGACTTGTTTAAGTAAACTTTCTGTTACTTTTACAGCTTGCCCCTGAATGTTGATTTGCTAAATAGCCCAGACTTATTAGAAACAACCATTGGTGATGTAACAAGGACATCAGATACTTGGGAAACATCCCCAGCATCAGATGACGTTAATGTGGCCACCAGGTCAAATGAATTAGAGGAGCCCAAAGTTGAATGTGAGAGTAAGTACCTGTTCTGTAATTTATCAATGACGTTGAAAACAGTTTTATTTCATGGATCTATTTGGTGGGGTATATCATGTTGTGCATGTGGAGATTGGAGGCAACTTTGAGAGTCACTTCTCTCCTTCTACCATGTGAGTACCAGGGATCAAANTTGGGGTCCACATCTCAGGTTTCGGATCAAGCACCTTTACCTGATGAGCTAACTCCAATCCCAACACCTTTTGATTACATCTCCTNTTTGTTTATTTTTCACCCTGATGGCCGTTTCCCCTCTCTCCTCTCCTCCCAGTCTCTCGCTCACCTCCCCTCTGTTCCACCCAGTCCACTCACCCTCACTTTCAATTCNAAAAAGGGCAAGTCTCCCATGGATATCAACAAAACATGGCCTATCAAGTTGCAGTAAGACTAAGCACCTCNCCTTGTATTAAGGCTGGGCAAGGTGACCCAGTATGAGGAGTAGGGTCCCAAAAGCCTGTAAAAGAGTCAGAGACAGCCCCTGCTCCTACTGTTAGGAGTTCCACAAGAGGACAAAGCTACACAATTGTCACATACATGCAGAGGGCCTAGGTTATTCCCCTGCAGGCTCCCTGGTTATGCTAAGCATTTTGCATAATGTCACTTATGCAAAAACATAAGTGACAGCTCATGCTGGAGAGGATGTGGAGCAAGGGGAACATTCCTCCAGTGTTGCTGGGGGTGCAAACTTATACAACCACTGTGGAAATCAATATGATGGTTTCTCAGAAANTTGGGACTCTGGGACTTGATCTGCCCCAAGACCCAGTTATACTATTCTTGGGCATATACCCAAAGGATGCGCCATCCTACTACAAGGACACTTGCTCAACTATGTTCATAACATCCTTATTCATAATAGCCAGAACCTGGAAACAGCTTACATCTCCTTTTGAAGCAAGATTTTTAAACCACTTCCTCCAAAAATGTTGTATCTAATAGCTTAGTTGAGAATATTTTCATCCTCTTGCCTTTTGATTTAAGAAGAACACTGGGGAAAGTTTAAGATAACATGATCTCATATTATCACTAAGCTATACTCCCAAGTCAAGATAATGTAACATTATATTATAATGTTTATAATATCATGAGTGATTATAAATTTACAGTCGTTCATTCTGGGTTTTTACTTGTTCTTTGAGTACAAATTAAGAAAATCATGAAAGCAGGGGTACATGGATCACGAGTTTCAGGCCAGCCTAGCTATGGATAGTGAAACCCTGTCTCTGAAAGTCTCCTTAAAGATCTACTGGGGCACAAGGTGGAGGGATGCTTTGTGTTCAGCATCTTTTAGCTCCTAGAAGGTACTTGGCTATCACTGCCTAGTTGCCGAAGAGAAAGAACGCAGAATGAGTGCTGCTTTCCTTCCGCTTTCTCAGGGGCTGCAAGGGAAAAGTAAATTGCTCGTTGAAAATGCTTGTGTATTTGCAAGCTTGGTTTGATTGGAAAGCTTAAATTGTTTTAAACAGGAGTTTACTGTTGCAGCTCAGTGTAATAGGTTTCATCTTCAGGCAGATGGTGTTTATATGGTTCTTGCCAGTTTTAGTTCTGTCATAGGTGAAATTAGATGCAATCTTTAAGGAATTCACTGAAAGTGTGAGTGCTCTGCCGCCTGAAGTCTTCAGAGCATGACAGTGGCATCTCGTCATTCAGAATGAGTGTTAGAAAAAGATCCTGCAGGGCTCTGGTTCATAGAGCATGCTAAAGTACACAGGGGTGGAGATGAAATCCTAGGCAAGCACTGCAGACACCCTGTCAAGCAGCCCTTTTAGCACTCCATGATATTGTTTAAACTTCACCATGTTTAAACTGGGCAGCAAGAGTTAACTAAATTATTATGTTGGTAATTTTGTTGTTGTTGTTGTTTGTTTTTTTGGTTTTTTTTGTTTTTCGAGACAGAGTTTCTCTGTGTAGCTTTGGCGCCTTTCCTAAAACACACTCGGTAGCCCAGGCTGGCCTCGAACTTACAGAGATCCGCCTGCCTCTGCCTCCCGAGTGCTGGGATTAAAGGCATGCGCTATGTTGGTAATTTTGAAGTAATATCATTTAGTTTTTCTAAAGGCAGTAAGTCATTGGACATTCTTCATGAAGCTGGAGAGAGATGGCTCAGAGGTCACGTGCACAGATGCTCTTGTAGAGAATCTGAGTTTGGTTCTCAGCACCCATATTATGTGGCTCACAGTAGCCTGTAACTCCAGCTCCAGGGGCCTATATCAACTCTGGCCTCCAGAGGCAATCTGTAGACATAGGCACCTACCCACACACAAACATTCCCATACACATAATTAAAAATGTCTTTTAAAGAATTCTTTATTTCTGTTTGTCAGATATTAGTGTTTCCTCTGTCATAATTTATTTTAAATAGTTAAATTTTGATGACCTTGCCCTGGACTCTACTGTTAGAAATGGTTAGAAATTTCTGTTAGAAATGGTTACTCTTCCTTAACTTAAAAAAGATATAAGATAACAAACCAAAGCCATCAAATCTAGATCCTGCCAGAGGCAAGACTGCCTTAAAGCAAAGTACTTCTAGGATCAGAATAAAAATAGCCTGCTGTTAGGAGAATTCATTCTCGGGGGAGATGTGAACACAATCTAATCCCTCCTCATAAAGTCCCCAGGACAAACCAAAGGATGATTCACCAGAATTCACCCTGGGCAATTGCGAGTTGATTGGGCTTCCTTACGGGTGTGAGTGAGAAGTTACAGGTGACTGTTGGTGACCCTAAGGCAGCTACACTGCACCCAGCATGGCCAAGAGCTCCCGAATAGCATGTAAATGGATCCCTGTCAGCTACTCTTGCTCAGCCTGTATACTCTAGCCCCCCTCCCAGATACTTTCTCCCCAGCCCATGTGCAGTTAGGATAAAATTGTATCCAAATAGCTAGGAAGGTTGGCTGGACACTCAGGTGATGGTCCAGTGACCCACCTCCCCTTCTATGAGGAAATGTCAGCAGTCCACAAGACTAACCATGATGGACTCTTACAGGCACAGTCGATCTCATGAATACAACAGCTACTTGGCGTAAAGGACTGTGTTCTACATCTTCTTTATGGAGATGGAAATATTGATTTTATTTACATTCCCTTTTATGTTATATAAATTTTAAAAGTTTAATTGTTCCTTCAGTGCCATAATAATCTTGTATTACCAAACAGTTATTAAGTATGTAATTGTTAATAAATTGTATTAGGTTAGGATGACATGGTATAATGGAGTAGGGGTCCCTATAAATTATCAAATAAGGGTCTAGTAGGATGCCTCAGCCAGGGTGCTTCTTGCACAAGTCTGATGATAAGAGTTTGATCCCAGGAACTCACATAAAGGTCGAAGAAGAGAACAAACTCAACAGAATTGTCCTCTTGACCTCCACACACCCAGGGTGGCATGCACATACTCCCTCCTGCACACACATCATGTACATACAATAATGAAAATAAATGTATTTTCAAAAGATTAAGATATGATAATTCTCTGTATACTTTGAAGTCATATGAAGTTATTTATTTATAGTGCTTTACTGGTGAATCTATGAGGAGCAATTTATAAGTGTATCAAAGCAAATTTTGCATCAGTTATAAGGAAAATATTTTGTTCCTTCTGCCATACCCTAGATATACATACCTAAGAGTTAGTGTGTTTCTCATTATAGAAAGTATTCAAGAAGGGCTTGAATGCTATTGAAATGGTGGCAGAAGAAAATACAGGAATCTCATTAATGTAACTTAGTTTCCTTATACCATTTCCTCAGTCAATCAGTAAGACTAGTTAGAGCACTTTTATATTAAGAGCAGAAGTCCTGGGGTTGGGGAGATGGCTCCACTGGTAAAGTGCATGCCACAACATGAGAATCTGAAGTTCAGATGCCCAGCACCCACCTAACCTCTAGACATGGCAGCACATGTCTATGACCCGAGCA
>LZPO01076233.1:0-22230 GCA_001675575.1 Neotoma lepida
GGTAGCCCAGGCTGGCCTCAAACTCACAGAGATCCGCCTGCCTCTGCCTCCCGAGTGCTGGGATTAAAGGCGTGCGCCACCACCGCCCGGCTCAAGCCTTACATTTCTTATGAGCAAAAGGAACCATTGCATTTTTGATAGTGCTATTTTCCCTAGTGCTTTTATACATTTTCAACACGATCCTCTAGGCAGAACAATCTCCACCTTCAGGAAGTCAGCTGTGCTGCTTGCAAACGATCATCCACCTGGGCTTGTTGAGCACTGACTTTCCTTCATAGGAGGAGGTGGTGGGGAAGGTCATGGAACCCACACCTGAGTATTCACGTACTCCTTCTAACCAGTTGTGTGCAATTCTGCCCTAATGGCATAGGAGTTTGTGGTATCAGGGAGAGGCCAATGGATATAGGCTACAGAAGCTTAGGGAAAGGAGGCTTCATCTATGCAGCCATGAGGAAACCATCATTCATGCTAGGGGAAGTTTTTCCAGGGAGGCTGCTTGGGATCACCCCCACTCCTGTCAAAAAACCACACTCATGCTTTGTAAATAAGCCCAATGAACTCATTTGTTTCCCAGGGATCTTAGTGCAGTTGAACCTCGGTTTTTCACTGGAACTTTAGAAGCAGGGGTGGTAGATGCTGTGTAGTCAGCCCCTGAAAGAAAATTCTTGAAACAGTAAATACACATTGTTTTAAAATCAGTGATGAGGGGGAAATGCTGTCCCACAAAGCATACCAGTGTGTCCTTACCTGTAAAACAGCTTGATAAGCTCGAGTCATATATGCAAGCCAGGCCTGTGGAAGAAAGAGTGCACGGTGCCATTCTGACGGCTGGACATGGACCTGTGGGAAGGATGGACAGAAGCACATTGGACTATACAGAATTCAGAACAAAATGAAAATACCAGTTCTTCTTTCTTTTTATTAAGTGGTTTGTTCTCTAAAACAAACCAAGTTAGTTCAGGATTGGAACCACAAATAATATCTTTTCAATATTCCCAGTTGAACAGAGTTTGGAATCTTCTGAAAACAAAAGGAAGAAAGCCTGGGATTTTCTATGTTAAAGCAAATGAAACCCTGCAGTAATAACAAGTTAAGATGTATTTGTAATACAAATCTTCTGAAAACCAGGGGAAATGGCTATAAAACCTCTTGCCAAAGACAGGGAGCAGGGTACTGCTAACAAACCCCTAGTAATAGTAAATAAAAACAAATGTTACTCATAGCCTGGATTTCAAACAGGTCTAATGTCTTCAGAAAGAGTAAGAGGAAAGTCTCCACATGTATGACATGGTAAGATGAAACATCATTCATGCACCTAAAAAGGAGGCCAGACAAACATGCAAAAAGAAGAAGCATGCTAAAAAAATAAGAGTGAGGGCTGGAGCAAGCTCCAACATTAGCAGAGTGCTCACGGTAGATCTCACTGAGAGGGTTAAGTCTGAGTGAAAATTTGCTGATAGTGAGGAAACACATGCTAAAGGGAAACCAGAATGGTTCAGCTATTGGAAAAGTTTGATAGTTTCTCAGAGTACTAAACACAGCAGTTCCACTTCTAGATAGAATCCACAATTATTTCAAACAAGAATTTGTAAAGAAATGACCATATCAGCATGTTCACAAAAGCAAAAAAATAAAATAAAATTTTAAAAAAGTAACCTAAATATCCATCCATGGATCAATAAGACATTCTATATATGCATAAGATGTAACATTAGTGAAATAAAGCCCTATTGCATGCTGAAATGCTAAACTGTGGATAAACCCTGAAAACATACCAAACCAAAAGGAGACAGACACAAAAGATCACATTACAGGATTCTACCTATATGCAATAATCAGAATGGGCAAACCCACGAGGAGAGAAAGCAGATCAGTGGTTGCTGGCGGTAGAGAGTAAGAGAGAGAGAAGACAGGAGAAGTGAGAAGAGGTTTATTAATGGGAACACAGTTCATTTGGAAATGATTGAAATATTCTCGAGCAACAGAAAGGGAAGAGATGCACAACACTGTTGCCTGTTAGAAGCAGTGAATTTTAAACTTTAGCATGGCTAATGCATGCTCTGGGTGTCATTTCAATCTAAAGCAAACCAACAACAACAAAACCAGAAAACATATCAAAGGCCATATACAGGCACAGGGCTGACCTGTGTGAGGAGTCAAAAAGCCAGAATAGCTAGAGTGGGCAAGCTGAGAAAGAGGAACGTGGAAAGGAAAGCCCTGGTGGACTAACAGGGGAGCCAGGGAGTCAAGACTCTTCTGGGTCACTTTTCACAACTTGCTTCCCTTCTTAGTTAAAGAGGAGCCACTCTCCGGTGTTGAGAGGAACAGGATGATCTCATTTACATTGTACAAGGACCTTGCTGACTACTCAACTGAAAAGAGATGGACAAAGCTCAGAGCAGAAAGCCTTGCAGAGGTTTCTACAGCCATCCAGGTAAGAGAAAACAGAAACTCTGAAAGAACAGTGCCCGTGACACAGTAAAGTAATGGCTCCCAAACACTCAGCTATGCCATTTGCCACCCCACTTCTGATACCATGCTTAATATGAGTCAGAAAATCAAGAAGACTTGTCTAGACACAGTGAGGAAAATGGCTGGACTTAGAGTCAGCTCTTGGTTACTGTGGTTGGTCCATAGGGCATTTTCAGCTCTAACTTGAATTAGACAGAAAGAGAAAAGAGAACAGTAGTTAGGAGATGATGAAGATGACAGATTTGACTATGAAGTGTGAGAAGGCACTTTTTAGGATGTTAGGATAATTCTTATCCTGACTGATGCTGCTTACTGAAATATTTGTACCTGCCAAAATGTACAGAGTATACACTAACGGGGAAATCTTTATCAACTTAAAGCTCAATAAAAATATAGTTTGCATGTATTAACACATTATAGGGTAGCTCATAAATATGAATAACTTAAGATGTACAATTTTTTACATTTTAATGTATCAGTTAAATTTTTTTAATTAAAAAAAATCAAAAGTAGTTAGAAAACCACTGCTTTTAGAATATGTTTCTCAGATTCTCACCTCCAACCATTTCTTATACTCTGCTGGCTTGTTTATCATTCAAAACCCATCTCATTTATCTTTCCTGTCTCTGTCAATACCACCTCTCAATATCCATGTTATCAAGGTTTGAAACTTCAGACTTGCTTATCTTGGAGGTCTTCCTTGACTCAATGATCAAGCCAATTTCTGAAATGCAAGTTTGGTATACCCCTACTTCCTTCCTCACTGGCCTAGTGCTATTTCTCCCAAGGTGACTATGACACCATCTATCTGATCTTCAGTGCTCTCAAATCTTTCCTCTGTTAACCCATCACAAATGGTGCTGCCTCTGTTGCATCAACTCAGAACTTCTTTATAAAATCTTTAACGGTTAATAAAGAATGTAGTGCAAGCATTTTATACTACTTATCCTCTCAGGTTCAAAACAACATCATTCACTTATGAGATAATTGTGCTGCTCAAGAACCTCACCCAATTTCTCCATAATCCTTGTACCCATGTATCATTTAACCTTATTTTGGAGAACTGAGCTATAAACTAATTCCCACATTTTCCCTGCTCTTGGTAGGACCTATGGACTCACTCATCTCTCTGCCTTAAGTGCCCTGTCTTCCCATCATTTCACCTGACTGAGGTGATTTCTCTTACCTCTACAGTTCTAGTACACTATGAACATCTGTAACCTCACACAATTCCAAGGCACAGAGATCATAACTTGTTCATTCTGGGATCTCTTCACAGTGCCTGAAACATTGCCTTTGCACACATGCTGAGTTGAAACTAGATATAACACATCTCCTTACCAGAGAGAAATGTTTGTCACATTAAAATTATAAACTAAAAATTTTAAAGTCATCATGATTATGGTGTTCAACTTTTTATTGTAATACGAGAAATTAAATTCCAGGCCTCACATATTTGTAGTAGCTAGCCAAGCACTCTACCACTGAGCTATATCCTAAGCCTTTGTTTCACTTTTTATTTTGAGATAAGGGCTCACTAAGTTAACCTAGGCTGGCCTTGAACTTGTGGTCTTCCTCCCTCAGCTTCTTGAGTTGTTGGGATTCAGGCCTGCATCACCAAACCCAGCTTGGCATTCAACTTTCAATCATTCTAGAAACACAAAGCTTAAAAATAAAAATTTCTAGAGCCAGGCATAGTGGCACACACCTTTAATCCCAGTACTCACGAGGCAAAGGCAGGTGAATCTCTGTGAGTTTGAGGTCAGCCTGGTATATATTGGGAGTTCTAGAACAGCCAGGAATAAGAGAGAGCCTGTCTCACAAACAAACACAAACTTGTATGAGTCAACACAGCTGAAGTAAAAATATAATTATTATTTAAAACTTTACAGGTACATGCCCAAATTTCTATTCTAGCCCAGACATATTTATTCTCAGGTAAGTATCTACTAAGTAAAAAGGTAAAATTTTATAGCAAGTACTATAAACTTTACACTCTGAAACTCTGAAAGCATTTAGATTATGATTTAGTGCACCTGAAATGCTAGCTCATGGAGATATCCTGCTTAGAAACACAATTCATAAATATAAGAGAATGTTGGGAGAGAAAGCACAATTACTCACATTTTCTCCTGATAAATGTTTGCCTAACAGAACCACACAACTTGTTCTGCTTCTTGAACAAACATCATCATGTGGTTAAACATGATAATACCCATTTTAGCATCTTTTCTTTAACTACTATGAATCAAGTAAGAAAATCTTTTGATGAGGTTCTTTGTAAAAGTGAAGTGGGACAGGCAGAGAAGTATGCAGAACTGACAGATAAAACAAGTATTTGCTATTAATTTTAGGATCCCAACTTCATAAAGCAAGACAATTTCCCTGTTCATCATTATCATCAAAACCACCTCGACCTCTGCCATAACCACCGTCTCTGCCACTGCAACCACCACCTCCGCCTGCTACCATCACCACCACCACCACCACCACCTCCATCACCATCACCTGCAACACCACCACCTCCAACACCACCTCCAACACCACCTTCATCACAACAAACCCAAAAAAGGAAAAGAATAAAGGTATTTGACTCCAGTTGCTACCTGGGACACAAAGGAATATCAACCCTCACACTCATTCTCCCTACATTCCCAGAAGAAAAAGCATTTCCACTTCATGTTAGAGGCCATAAAAGAAAGACACTCACAGCACCACTGTTCACAAGTGTGAGTAAGAGGCTGCAACTTTCTGTCATTAGTAACCCTGTTGCCACAAAGTAACTTTCCGCCATCCCTATGCACTGAGAAACAGTAAGAGAAGGAGGACTTAAGAGGATGCCTTCTTCAAGTGCTCAGCCCTCATTTCTTTGTAAGTAGTTCCTAACATTCAGTATTCCCCCACCTTCCCCCCTGCACCTCTCCCCTCCATCATTGTCTCTCCACCCATTTCCCATCAGGATAACATTAGCCTGAAAGCTGACAATTCAATTGCATCTCAAGCAACCATTTACTCTGTTATTTAATAGAAGGGGAAACCCAGTTACCATAACAACTCACATCCACATGGTAATTATGGAGTATCTAAAACACAGCAAACCATACTTTTCACAGTATTTGCTAGGGAGAATCTGTAAGAGGCACAGATATAATTTCTCCCCACTATTATTCACAATTTTCATCTAGTTGTTTCATATTGCATAAATGTGAACATTACCTTTAAAGATATATTTCTAAGACAAAAAAGCAATTGAAAGAAAAGGTGAGGTTGTACTTCTTATAGCTCAAATAACTGGCTACATAATATCTAATCTGGGACAGCGTGGAGGAAAAGTTAAAGAATTAGGAGAAGCAAAATTAATTTATAATGCATAAAAAAATCAAACAGTGATCACTTAAAGAGGAAAAACAATATGGAACCAAAGATTTTGTTTAGAGTACAGCTTTCCAGTAAGGCTGAATAAGGTTTCTCTAAAATAAAAGTGGAAAACAGCTCATTACTTAATGCTAAGCATAAACACAGCTGGATGGCACTGACAGGATCAGGAACATCTGTAGCACCAAGAAGGAAGAAAGTAATGAAATGTGACTGCCGTTCTCATCCCAGGATAAGCCACCATTGCTCAATTTAGATGAGAATGTCATGTCAAAGTAGGAAATGTCAAAAGACGCTGAGACTGTTGGCAAATTCCAGGGAAGGAAACTGTCACTCACCCTCAGCTTCCTCCTGGAAGGAGAAAGTCATTGCCCAAAGGGCAGGAGGTATCCATGAGGGCAGAGGAAGGCAAGTGCCTNTGCTTAGAGAGGCCCAGAAGATAGGAAGTGACCACTGATGGGCCCCAGTTCAAAAGATCAAAAAAAGAGGGCACTTGGGGTTTTACCGAGATCTAAGGAGATGTTAGTCATATGGGACTAACTCTGAATCAGATGTGGATCGGTAATCCTTGCAAAAATGGAATAGCATGGTTGAGTGTCACTTTTTAAAAAGGCAGAAAATAAGGGGAAATTTATCACAGATGACTTTACATAAAAAACTCACCATGGCATTGACGAGTCTTAGTTTAGCTGACACATGGTTCTTTAGAAGTATTAATAAAATATTATATATGAAATACACATCAAATATGAAAATACCACTTCCAGTCTAGCACATAAGGGGCTTACAACTCACTATTCAGATTAATCAGCAAACTGATACATGCTATACCTCTCTGAGACCTGCGAGGGAATTATATAACAGAGCCAAGTGCAGCTGGAGAGAGAATCAGGTAAACACAGAGAATCACAACTTANTGGAACAGTAACCAGGAGGCAGACACCTACATGCTAACAAGAAATCTGGTAGGAAAACCCAGACTGGACACAGTCAGGGAAGAGTTGGACAATCAGTGAATCAGAATCTTCAATCATGAGAGGACCACACATCTCTGTGTAGTCTACTTAGAAGAGGTTGACCAAATTTTCACAATGAAAACAAAAGAAAAATCACCCCATACATCTGAAATCTAGGAAGGGAAAGAAGTCATTTTGAGATACACCATCAGAGAAGCCTAACTTAACCGAGTTAGTAAGTTATGTTGTGAGGCTTACTATGTAGCCTAAGCCACACATGACCCTGCAATTCCTCTGCTCCAGCCTCCAAAGTGCTGAGATTACAAGCACACTCCAATATGCCTGGCTTCTAACTGGGTGTTATGAGACCCTAACTAACATGGAAGGAGGTAAACAGATAACTCCAAAGTCTTTTATCCTTCCATGTAGAAGAGACGTACATAAATCCTGCCTCCTCTAGGCTACCTTTCCTTAAGGCAGTAGAAGGAACTGAAAAACGTGTGAAACTTATAATCACACTAATTAAAAAAAAGACCTAATTATACAATTAAAGAATGATTCCACATCACCACAATCCCCTTACCACTCAATGATCCAAGGTCTATTTATTTCAGTTCCATTTATATCGTATCCAGTTATCAGGAAAAGAACAAGGCACATTAAAAGGCAAAAATCAGTTTCAATAAATGGAGCAGGAATAGGAACCAGTGAGTACTGTTGGAATTCTCAGACTTGGAATTTAAAACAAATTATTAATGCACAATGGCTGTGATGGACACAGTAGATAGAATGTAAGACCAATGGACAAAGTCCTAAGACAGAGCCAAAGGGAAACAAACTCCAAGGATGAAAAGCCCTGCTGCAACAGAAATGGAAAAAGCCTTTGGGGTGTTTAATAGACTTGCCTCAACTAAGGACAGAATAGCCGAGTTTGAGGATATATCAATAGAGACCTCCAAATATGAAAAGCAAAGAGAAAACAACAACAAACAAACAAAAATAGAATGTCTAAGGTCTATGGAAAAGGTTATCACATGTGCAATATACATAATGATCAACAGTAAGGCCTAGTCAAGAGAATGAAATCAGTGGGGTCTAGGTGGAGACCTAACAGTCCAGTTGGGCAGGTCAAATAATCCAGTTAGGCATCACCCCTCAGGAAGGTAAGACCACCCTTTGGAAGGTGCAGTCACCATATGCAATGCTAAAGAGATAGGCAGAATAATTAAACTCTTCCCAAGACCCTTACCCTAGAACAGTCTCCTACAGAGACAGCAGAGCAGAAGAATGGCAGGATTACATGGAAGAGAAACCTGCTGACCTCAGGAGGTTTCAGGGAGAAAAGAAACAGAAAAGGATACAAGGAGCAGCCAAGTCAAGATACAGGCCTCAAGGACACATCTCCAGTGAATGACTGCAAGGGAGGTCCAACCTCTTAGAGTTTTCAGAACCTTCCCAAATAACACCATTACCAGGGGAATAAGTGTTCAACAGATAAGCCTAAAGGAGATATTTCCTACTAAAATCTAATAGATTCCAAGGACAAAGAGCAGGGATTGGGATTATTTACAACTATAAAATACTAATACCAAATGAGAACTGGTAAAGTGTCGCTTGCAGATTTGTAAATGCTTATTGTCAACTCAAATGCAATCAAAAAAAGAAAGAGTAAAATTAAAAAGCATAGCTGTTAGGCTAGCAAGAGAGAAAATGGAATCACTTAAAACTTCCAAGGACAGATAGCAGAATTAGAAGCAAAGGACATAATCAACAAAAGACAAGTATAACAGCATAATAGATAATAACTAAACCATATCAATAATTATTCTGAAAGTCAATGTTCTATATGAACTAATTAAGAGACAATGTTGAAAGTCAAATAAAAACCAAGACCCACTTGTGTATCTTCTATAAGAATACTACTTTAAAAACAATGACAAATAAAGTGAGTGTGGATAAAGATACCAGAATAACACTGATAAATTAAGTATGCATATTGATCTCAGGTAAGGCAGGCTTCATAGCAAGAAAAATGCTAAGAATGAAGGGAACATTACATCATAATAGAAGGCAAATTTCCCCTCCAAGAAAATAATAATCCTTTAAGTATATCTACTAGCAAAATATAAAAAAAATGACAGAACACTGAAGAGAGAGGAATCAACTGTTGTGGGTAGAGACTTCAATACCTCTCTATTATAGGCAGAAAGATCCAGCAAGGACAAAATGAGGAAGTGCACAATGGAACTCAATATCATCAATCAACTGGTTATAACTGACATCTATTATTTCTTCCAGTAACCACTGGATATACAGTTTTTTAAGTCTAAAATGGAATTACCATGAAAGACCACATTGTAGGCCATAAAGCACATCCAGCTAAATTTGAAAGAATAGAAATCATATGGTATTTCTTCCCATACCTCAGTGGAATCCAGGTAGCAATCAACAACAAAACATAACTAGAAAATCTCCAAATGCTTGGGAACCAAATAAACACATTATTAACACATTACAAACGAATAAGGGAGAAATCCCAAAGAAAATTTTACAGGATTTTGACAGATAAAAATGAAAAAAAAAGGGGTGGGTGGGTGGGTGGTGGTGGCATACACCTTTAATCTCAGCACTCAGGAGGCAGAGGCAGGAAAATCTGAGTTCAAGGCCAGCTTGGTCTACAGAGCAAGTTCCTGGACAGCCAGGCTATACAGAGAGAAACCCTGTCTCCAAAGAAAAAAAAAGAAAGAAAGAAAGAAAAGAAAAGAAAAAAGAAAGAAAGAAAGAGAAAAAGAAAAAGAAAACCCATATGAAAACTTGTAGAATGTAATAAAGTAATGCTAAGAGGAAAATTTAGTGCAATGAATGCATATATTGGAAAGGAAGCAAGATCTAAAATCAAATACCTAAGCTCACATCTTAGGAATGTATAAATAAGTAAGTAAATAAATAAATGAACAAATTTGTAGAAACACAAATTAAATACAAAATAATAATTAGGCAGCAGCAGGTGGATCTCTGTGAGTTCGGGATCAGCCTGATCTACATAATGAGTTCGAGGACAGCCAGAGCAACAAAACGAGACCCTGTCTCAAGAAATTGAGGCCAGCAAGATGGCCCAGAAGGCAAACATACTTGCTGCCAAACTTGATCTGAGGTTGATTCCTGGGATCCATATGATAGAAGGATAAAACCAATTTGCCCTCTGACCTGCATATGCTCTATGGCACATATGTGCCACCACCTTACAACAAATAAATATTATAAAAAAATTAACTGGAAGAAAAATCATTGAAATTATAAACTAAAAGCTGGTTCTTTAAAAAGTTAAATAAAAATCAACAAGCCTATAGTTAACCAAACTAGAAAAAGGCAGAGAGAGAAAAAAATTAGTTACATTTGAAATAAAGAGAAAATACAACTCCAGATCCTATGAAAATTAGAAGGGAAGGGTAATGAAGAACACTGTGTACAACTCAATGCCCCAAATTAATAATCTAGATAAACAGACCAATGCCTTGAAAAGCAAAATGTTCCAAAGTTCACCTGAAAAACATTATCTGAATAGGTCTATACCTTTTAAGAAAAATTAAATTTTAAACAGTCATTAACCTTTCAGAATGGAAGTACAAGTCTCAGATGTGCTCACAACTGACTACCACTAAACATTTAAGGAAGTAGTCATTCTGATTCTCTATGTTTCTTTTAAAAGACAGAAGCAGACATTTCCTGTTCTATGAAATCAGTGTTACACTCTGAAACCAGACAAAGACATCAACAAGAAATACATATAACAATATTTCCCATAAACATAATTATGAAACTCCTCAAAAGCATGAGCAAATTGAGTCTGATAATGTAAAATATATACCACAATTAGTGGTATTTATCCAGTGAGACTAGATCAATATTTAAGAATATGTAGTACAGAAATTACACATTATATCGATAGATGCGGAAAAGAGCACTTGAGAAACTCAAAATCCATTCATGATTAAAAACAAAAACTTTCAGCTAGTTTAAGCAAGGTTTAGTCCACACTTGACAAGGAAAATCTACACATCATCTCCAGTCAATAGAACCCATAGAGTATACAATAGCAAAGACCTAACAAGGCAGAAATGTCAATTTTCAGCAGTCCTTTTCAACATCATATTGAAGTCCTCACTGATGTAGTGTGATAGAAACAGAAGATGTAACATATACTGAAGGAAAAGAAGAAATGAAATTGCCTCTGCCACAGACAACATTAGTATTTACGTATAAACAAACTGGCCAAAAAAAAAAAAAATCCAGGAATTAGTTACTTTAGCAAGACTAGAATATACAAGATTAATACACAAAACCCAATTGCTTTCCTATATAATCTGTAGTGAATAAATAGATATTAAAATTTAAGACTCAGTGACACAATAATACCACCCAATATGAAATGTGGGAATATAAATCTATAAAAATATTTACAAGATCAACATAAAAAACTATAAACTATGAAAAATCAACAATGAATCAAATAAATGGAGAGATAAACTCTATGCTCATGAATAGAAAGATTCAACAAGAACTCTATGCACCAGTGGAATTCAAATCCTAGAATGTTATTTCAGAAATACTAGAAAACTGATTCTAAACCTCATATGGCAAAGAAAAAAAGAAGAGGGGCAGGAGAGATGGCTCAGCAGCTAAGAGCACTGACTGCTCTTGCAGAGCACAAAGTGGGGTTCTATTCCCACATGGTAGCTCACAGCAGAGTGTAGCTCCAGTTCCAGGGCATCTGGTGTGCTCTTCTGCCCTCTGTAGGCTCCTGCACACGTGTGGTGCACATATATTCCTGCAGCTATGCACACACTCACACATGAAAATAGTGAAAAATAATCTTTAAAAAGGCAAAAGAGCCAATTCAACATGAGGAACATTAAGCAAGTGTGACCATGGGACCTCAGGCTTTACTATACAGCTACAGTTCATTGTGTTTACATAGCAGCAATGAACAGAAAGCCAAACAGAATGGATCCTAGTTGCAAAATACTTAGAATTATGTAATGGTTACTAAATTAAAAAAAAAAACTCCTACAAAATTTATAATATGAAAACAAAATGTTAACCTAACTAAATGCAAAGATATACATTGTTCATGAGAGTAGAGACTCAGCGTTCCTAAGATTTCAGTTTCTTGCCAATTGGTCTATAGAACTGATGCATTTATAATCCACATCAGAGCAGATAGGCATGTGACATCTCAAAGCTGTTTTTATATTTACATAGAAAAGCAAGGGGCCTAGAATTAAAAGTCATACTACTTCATTGTGAGACTTATTACTAGGTAACAACAATTAAACTGTATAATTTGGGTGAAAGTAAAGAAATATAGATCAATAACACATACTATGGTAACAGAAATAGAAAACACACACTCCAGAGGGGGAGAGAGGAAAAGAAGGCAGGTGGGCGGGCGGGTGGGAGGGAGGGAGAGAGGGAGGGAGGGAGAGAGGGAGAAGCTTGAGTGGAAGGGGCTGATTTTTGACAAAAGTATTTAGGTAATCCAGCGAAGGATGTATTTACAAGAACAATAACCAGTCCTTATAGAAACATTAAACTCTAATGGGTCACAGCCTAAAATGCACAACTTAAAGTGTAAAACATCTACATGAAAACATAGCCCCACTACAAACTGACTAATAAATACACTAGATGTGGTGCACCTACATAGTAAAATACTGTTCTGCTACGAAAACAATGCAGAACCAATGTGTGCTACAACGTGGACAAACCTTAAAAACCATCCTATGTGTAAGTAGCCAGACCCAATTAACCATATATTTTGAGTATGTATATAAAATGGGTGAGTTTTAGGACATGTGAATTATATCTCTACTTTAAGAATTAATGAATAAAACTTAAATTAAGCAGAAGAGAAAATGAAAATTCTTGTAATCTTGTTTCAGACAAAAAAGAGCCATACAAAGAAAAACATGACAATTTAGTCTTAAAAATTGAAAATCTGATTTTCAAAAGAAAGTCATTTTTAAGGAAATGACAGAACTAGGTAAAAAATTTTTTTTCAAAATCCATTTCTAGCATAAGATTTATATCCAGAATGTGTAAAATCCTTTTTTTAGAAAACAAGTCCTCGGGAAAAAAATAGTGAAAAGCAGACATGTCATGGAAAAATAAGGATGACAAAGGGAGATGTAAAAAGATGCTTAACAGTAGTACACAAATGAACCACCTATAGTCTTTAAAGCTAACAATTCCTGCCATTGGTAGGGAGGTAGGCAGAGAACTCATATATTTACAGGAGCATCCACAAGGAGACAGCCACTGGGAAAGAGTCTACTAGCTTTATATGAAGTTTTATGTGCACCTACCAAACACCCCAAGTAGTCTATTTCTCTACTTAAAGGAAATAAAAACAGATGTCTACACAAAGCTATCTGAGTAATTCAGTGAGGAATTATCATGGAAGTGTTTATACAATCACAAAAAAAAACAGAAGCAANCCAAAGGTACACCAAACCAGTAAACTGATAAACAAACAAAATCCTCAGGAAAAACTTCCAGAGACATAGCCTAAAGTAGCAGTAGGAACCAAAACAGGGTTTGAAGAAACTTCTAGAAAAATGCCAAACAGACGCTGGAAAAACAAAACAACAACAACAACAACAACAACACACACACACACACACACACACACACACAAAGCCAGAAATAAGAGAAGAGCTAAGAGTCAAGGTAGGTTTTAAATGTTTTCTGGTTGACCCGGAGGGGTGCAGTGACTGTCCTTAACGGCAGTTTCACTGTCTGTGATTTCTGGTACTCACAGGGAACTGCAGTCTGATAATTAAACTGAAAATTCTATAGAGAAAGGATTTGTATGTTTGAAGTTGCATGCTGTCCTGAAAAGTCTGATGAAACCTTTTACTGTGCCACTCTGGACATAAAGCATCCCTTTGTCTGATGTATCCAGGCTGCATGCACTACCTGCCCCTTAGTCCTTACTCACTTTGTAACTCTGAGTTAGTTACCATATTAATTCTCAAGGTATTGCTGAGCTTGTATTCAAGTAACCCATATTTTATTTAATAATGGCTCTAAATTTTACCAGTGGTGGTACCGGTAAACCAAAAATGTCAAAGAAAAGCCAAAAGTAAATAAGTAAAAGCTGTGGACTTAATAAAGGAAGTTTTAAAAATTCACTTGATATGGTTGCTAAGCTCTAGAGTAACAACCTGAAATTGAATTCCAGGGTTCCATTTCCAGACTCTTCCACTTAACTGCTTTATGATCTTGAACAAACTAACAGGACCTACCTCAGAACGTGGATGTGGAGATTAAATGAATGAATATACTGTGCTCCTCTACTTGTAATTATGAGGTTACATCCTAATAAAACATTACAAACTAAAAATGTCCTAACTTGAAAATGCACTTAATTAACCTAACTTGCCAGCATCATAGCTCAGCCACACAACAGCACACTGCAAAATACAGCAGCTTATCCCAGTGGTGAGGGGCTCAATGAGCTACAGTTTGCTGCCCTTGGGTAAGATCAAGAGAAAGCATTGCTCTGTATATTGCTTTCCCAAGAAAAATGCAGATTCAAAGTATTGTTTCTACTAAAGCCATCTAACATTTGGAGCATCAAAAAGTCAAAAAGCAGTAAGCTGAAACACCTGATGACAGGGACCTATATTGATGTGCAGATGTGCAGTGGTAGTGATACAGTAGCTGTCAAAGTGCACAAGCTGACTGTAATCTGCTATTACACAATTGTTATTGCTTAGCTCTCAAAAGTCTCATTACTTCTGGTTAAACAGCTCAAGAAAGTAAAGGATCATTCTCTCTCTGCCTTTTCTTTTCGTGCGTGTGTGTGTGTGTGTGTGTGTGTGTGTGTGTGTGTGTGTGTTCATGATCACATGTGCACTGAGGTGTGCATGGAGGCCAGAAGAGGATACTAAATACCCTGGAGCTGTAGTTACAGGCACTTGTGAGTTGCCTAATATGGGTTCTTGAAACCAAACTCCAGTCCTTCATACCAGCAGCTAATACTGGGCCATGGGAACTGAATCTGAACTAAAATCCCATCCTGGATTTCACAAAATTCTGTCCAAAAGGCCCTGTAAGTGATTCCCAAATAATACTGACATTTTCTCACCCCTCTGAGATTTTCTAGGCCATCTCTAACACAAGCTACAAGTATCTTAATCCAGATACTTTCTCTGCTCATATGTGGAGCATATCGCATAGCTTCTGATACATTAGCTAAATTTAACAGATAGCTTCTACTAGCCCACACCTTTTTAAAAATGCCGTTCTGATAACTTTTCAAATCCTCTTTTCATGAAGAGTTTAAACTTGGATTTGTCCTGAAAATACCTACATGTAGAGCTTAAAATGGTAAAGGTAGCACATCTCTTTCTTTTCCATGCTAACTAAGGAGATGCCTGGGAATAGATACAGAAATGACCTGTTTTCCTCTGCTTTGTTTAAACATTTTCCCCCAGAGAAACATCACTCCTCCCCGACTTTTCTCTCTTTAACTGAATGAGAGACAGTGTTATGTTGCAGAATATTTGTTTACACAAAGAAGATATGTCATTGTCAAAGCACCTTCTGATAGAGAGCTGAATGGCCAATAGCTAGGCAGGAAGAGGTTAGACGGGACTTCTGGAGACAGAGAGGACTCTGGGAAGAAGAAAGGAGGACATGCCAGGAGACATATAGAGGAAACAGGAGGTACAAGATGGAAGAGAGGTAATGCCAGGTGGTTGAACATAGATTAATATAAGTGGGATAATTTAAGTTATAAGAGGTAGTTAGAAACAAGCCTAAGCTATAGGTTGAGCTTTTATTTGTCATTATTTGGGAGCTGACTGGTGGGACAGAAAAAGACTCGTTACACTGTTATCATAAAAGACTTCAAATACTTTGTAGGAGCTGGCAAGATGAGTCCCTGGAGAAAAGCACTTGCTTGCTGCCAAGCCTGACAATCCCTAGAACCCACAAGGTAGAAGGAAGAAGCTGGCTCCTACAGAGTGCCCTCTAACTTCTAAGTACCACAAGCATGCACACACACTCTAAAGAGATAAATAAAACCTAAGGAAAGGGGTTCAGGGGATGCTCCACAGGTAAAAGCACCTGCCTCTGAGTCTGATGACCTGAGTTCAATGCCCAGAAACCACATGGTGGAAAGAGAAAACTACTTCCTACAAGTTGTCCTCTGACCCCCACATGTATTATAGCACGCACATGTATGCTATCACACACATAGCCAATTTTTAAGAGAAAAAAAATGGGCAGTACTTTTTCTTCCAATAAGGTAAAATTCAATCTAAACAATGGAAGTTAAACATTGCTAAAATAAGTAAACAAGTAAAATCTTTAGACACTACTCCATAATAATTCTGTTGGGCAGTGGGGAAGTTTCAAGTGTCTCTTTAAGAAATACTGGACTTAGTATCCTATTTGGTCAGCTATTTTGGAAGCCATTAAAAGCAACCTGTGTTAACTGCAGCAAAGAAAAAAACCTTTCCAAACAAATGCAATTCCATATGCATAAAGGGAATGGAGGAACTCTAAAACACAAAGAGGCTGATGGGATATGAAACAGCACCTACTTCATGGACAAGGGCCAGTGATGTCTGCTTGAAGCTTCGCCCTCTACTGGCCATCAGCCGATTCAGGGGCTTGCCATCTTTACTCTGATACATGGCAACATCATAGCAAAACAGCATACCACCTTTCAAAATAAAAAAATTCAGAATGAGCATTTCCAATGACAAAAAAAATTATGAATTATATTCTCAGTAGTCCACATTCAGCCAATAAGGATAGAGAACTTATAAATGAAAACATAAATTGTTGAGCAAACTATTATTTTTTAACACTGGTGTCAAAAGAAGGTTAAAAAACAGATAGAATACAAAAATTAACATTTAAAATATAACTTATTTACAAGTCACTTATAATTAACATTTATCAGTATAAACATTTACAAGAAAGCAAATTTATAATTTTTTTATTCATTTCACATTTTGCAAACCACTGGTACTATCTATTAAGATTTATCCTACAATGAGCTTCATTTAATAAAAGTATGTGCACACATTAATCTATGTCAACTCTTGACAACATAAGGCCCCCAGTCTATGCCCACACATAAACAAGTTGACCTCACACCTGCATCAGCTAGCTTTTTGTTGCTCCTGTTTTCCCTGCCTTTGTAACTATTGTTAACTGAGTTCTCAACTGAATGTCCAGTACCAGCTAGGCCCCCAAACCAATCAAAAGCCAAGGAAGCCAGTAAAGTTCCTGAGAGGTAACGTATGGCAACCCTGGGTAACTAACAGAAACTTAGTAATTCTGAGCTAATGAAAAGACATATTCAAGGACCAAAATGACATAAAATATACAGACCATTACATTTCCAACATCTATTCTTAGTATATGTCAGAGAAAAGTATATACTTTATAAACACAGCTGAATAAATTGTTTTGCACTAAGAAGACTTGTCTAAGCGGGACCCAGATTGTCTTAGTTTGGGTTTTTATTGCTGTGAAGAGATACCATGACCATGGCAACTCTTATAAAGAAAAAATTTAATTGGGGTGGCTGACTTATAGTTTTAGAGGTTCAGTCTATTATCATTATGGGGAGGGGCACATGGCAGACATGGTGCTGGAGCTGAGAGTGCTATATCTTGCAGGCAACCAGAAGTCGACTAACTCACTGGGCATTGGCTTGAGCATATATGAGACCTGAAAGCCTGCCTCCATTGTCACACACTTCCTCCAACAAGACCACACCTTCTCCAACAAGGCCACACCTCCTAATAGTGCCACTCCCTTTGGGGGCCATTTTCTTTAGAACCACCACCCAGATCAAAAAACAAATCATTATGTGTATCTCAGAAGCCTTCGGGTACAACTTCCTGTCACACCTCCAGCTCCACTGCCAGCACAACCTCTAAACAGCCACTTTGCCATGGTTTGTTTGTTTGTTTGATTATTATGAATTAGACTATGAAGATGCTTTCACATCTGACTTCTTTCACTCACCCTCATTGTTTTGAGAATCATCTTACTCTTATTGGCAGTTGTCTACTCATTCTCTCATCATATTCTTTCACATGAACATGCAACATTTGTGTACTCCTTTTACTGCAAACAAGTATTTAGACAGCTCCTGAGTTAAACACTAGGCAAACAGTACTGTTATGAACTTATCTCTGGTGGCATCTATCGGGCTTAAATTCTGTAAAAATAAAAACCCAAATAATGTAGGAATTTGTTCAGAATCAATTTTCAAAATATCACAGGAACTTATACTAGCAACAGCTGTCTTAGTTACCTCACCAACAGTTATTCCTTGGTATCTATGGGAACTGTTCCAAGAACTCCTATGGTTAGCAAAATTCATGAATATTCATATATAGTATTTGCATAAAACCTACTCACTTCCTCCTACATTTCTTATGAACCCCTATATTATTTATAACAAATACAATGCAGACATCAGTCGTGGCATAAACAGTTGCTGTGTTGCATTGTTGGAGGACTAATAACAAGAAAAGGTCTGCACATGTTCAGTACAACTATAAACTTTTTTACAAATAGTTTTGATCTGCAGTTGGTTGACTCCTCAGATGTAAAACCCAGGGGAATATACAACCAACTGTACTTCATATTTTCCATCTTTAATCCATTTCAATGGTATGAAATGCGATCTTAATACAGTTTTAACCCAGGCTTTTTTATGTTAAAGTTGATTATCTTCTCATATGTTTACTCCACATGTGAATACCTTTCTAAAGCCTGTTTGACTGTGTCACACATTTATATAATGAATTTTAGTCATTTCCACCTAGTTTCCCCTCTCATCTCTGTCTGTCTTCTGCTGGAATCCTCCTTCCCAATAAGCCCCTCCTACTTTCCTATCTCCCTTTAACATGTGGTCCAATGCGTGGGTAGGCGATTATTCCTGGAGCAAGGGCAACTCATCAGTGGTTACACTGCTGAAGAAAATGACACCCCACACCCTTAACTGTCAACAGTCTATTCAAGAGCATGGCTGGGGAAGTCACGGGTCCAAGGGAGGATGTGGTGATTATATTGTGTCCCCCAAAATATTGTGTACCCTAATAAAACTTATTTGGGGTCAGAGAACAGAACAGCCACTAGATTAAACATAGAGCTTAGGCAGTGGTAGCACATGCCTTTAATCCTAGCATTCCAGAGGCAGAGATCCACCCAGAGCTCTGTGAGTTCTAGGCCACACTGGAAACAGCCAGGCATGGTGGCACACACCTTTAGTCCCAGGAAGTAATGGCAGGAAACAGAAAGGTATATAAGGTGTGAGAACCAGAAACTAGATGCCTCTTAAGCTTTCAGGCTTTGAGCAGCAGTTGAGCTCAGATTCATTCAGGTGAGGACTCAGAAGCCTGCAGTCTGTGGAAACAAGATCACGTGAGGAGTCGGCAAGGTGAGGTTGGCTGCGGCTTGTTCTGTCTTTCTGACCTTTCAGAATTTACCTCAGTACCTGGCCTGGTGTTTTCAATTAATAAGACTGTTTAAGATTCACATTACAGGAAGAACCTACTACTATGTTTTGCTAAATGGTCATGTTGTCAAACTGCCTTCTAACTACTTGTGTTAGATTCATTGATTAGTGCTGAGCCCATCCTTTATCAGAAAAACTTCATACTGCAGGAAGCAACAGTTAACGCTGAAAATATGTGATGGTGACCCTCTTTTTGAAGTGTCAACTCAAATGACTTCTAGTTTTGCTATTAAATAATTTTTATTACTTTGCAAAAGTTCTTGATACATTCTCCATGTGTCCTTTATCAGACATGTGCACCATATAAATGTCCTTAATGTATTTGTCATTCTTTGAAACTAGAGCTTTTAGATCTGGGAAGCTTAGTCAGCACTGTGTACTTGCCACACAAACATGAGAACATGAGCTCAGTGCCTAGTACTGACATAAAAGCAGAGTACGATGGCATGCATTTGAAACCCAAGCACTAGGTACACAGAGACAGGTGGATCCCTAGAGCTCACTGGGCCAACCAGGTGCAGTGAGAGGCCCTCACTCAGATAAGGTAGAGGACCAAAGAAAACACTTCCCTTCGCATGCAAGGGTATACATGTGCACCCCTGACACATGTGGATACGTGGACCACACACCACAGACACACACAAATTAAAGTAAAAAATAAACACAGTAGAGCTTTTCAATACAGAGATCATGGCTTTTCTCCACACCACTGCTATAAAGCAAGTGACAAACTGGCTATGTGTGCGTGTTTCACACTATATTCTTTTGGTCAGCCTGTCTATCATTGCACTAATACCCCATTACCAATTTTTGTGGGTTTATACTTGGTATTGACATCTATTAATGTATGTCTTCCTACATTGTTGCTGTTATTCTTCAAAACTGCCTTGGTTATTCTTGGGTTTTTGTATTTCCACACAATTTTTGAAATAAGACTCTCAACTGTCAAAAACTTACTGGGGTATTGATTATGATTTACTTGAGTCTATATATTAATTTGAAGAGAACTTAGATTTTACAATATGCAGCCTTCTAGCCCATAAATATTATATATCACTACATTTATTGGTTTTTTTCAATATTATTTTGTAGCTATGAATTTACAGGCTAAAGATTTGTTTTAGATATTCAATATTTATATTGAATATATGAATATTATAGTTTTAAATTCTATTTTCTATTCCTTATAGTATAAGAAATATACAATTGATTTTATATATTTACACACACACACAGTAACTGATGAATGGAATTCAACTATTAGTCCTAATAATTATCCATGGATTATTTTGGATTGCCTATGAATACAATCATTTCATCTGCAAGTAATGAATGTTTTATTTCTTTAATCCATGTAACTTTGATTTCTTTTCCTTGGCTGACTGCACTAGCTATGGCCTCCAGTACAATATTAAGTAGGAGTGGTGCTAATAGTATTCATACATTTTTCCACTATTAGACAGCAAAGTTTCAATATTTCAGGATTAACTACGAGTATGTGTTGGTGGTTATTCCTTATCAGAACAAAACAAGTTTCCATATATACATAATTTTAATAAGAGTCTTTTTGGCATGATGAACATGTGCTAAACTTTTCAGATTTTTTTTCTGCACATTTGAATCAACTTCAAGATTGCCCTACCTTTGTAAATTAAAACAATTAAAAATCCTAGCCTTGAAACATGAAATTAACCCAGTCTTACCCTTTACATGTATTGCTTAAATAATTCTCCTTCCCACCCTATCTTTCCAACTGTGCTCACTGGAAAAGGATGGTGCATAAAGTTCCTGCTTTGTAAAATCATGATCAAGTTCTGGTGTTAATATTATGCTGGTTTCCATGAAGAAGAATTCATTTTCTCTGTGTTCTGGCCACAGTCTGTATAAATTTAGTACCATTTCCCTTTTTCTTGACAAACTTTAGAAGAATTCATCAAGAACCTGCCAGTACCTAAGCTTTCTTTGTAGGAAGATTATTAGGTTAGAGAATGAATTTCTTTAGTCAATATCAAATTGTTCATAGAATCTCTTTCTTTTATCAGTTTTATATTTTGAGGAACTTCTGTATCTCACTTAAATGTTGAAGAATATTGACTAAAAGTTCCCAGTAGCATTTATATTTCTGAATGGTGTAGGATGTGAAGTAGTATTTCCCTTCCCAGCCTTCCATATTTATTGATTTTGCTAAACTGTCACTTGACCAGTGTCTTTATGTCCTTGGTCACATAGTTTTATGATCTTTACTTGATTTGCTATTCTTTACCAAACTCTTTTAAACAGAAGTTTGGTTTCCTCTCCTTGTTTCTAATGTGTACATTGAAAGTATACATTCCTGTCCTAGCTAGGGGTTTGCTACAATTACCTGGGAAGAGAAACCTCAATTAAGAAACTGCCTCCATCAGACTGGCCAGTAGCAAAGCCTGTGGGGCATTTTCTTAATATTAATGATTGATGTGGGAGGGCCCATCCCGCTGTGGGCAGTGCCACTCCTGGGCTGGCAGTCTTGGGTCTTATAAGAAAGCAGGCTGTGCAAGCCATGGGGAGCAAATCAGTAAGCAGCACTACTCAGTGGTCTCTGCTTCAGTTCCTGCCTCCTAGTTCCTGTCTTGAGTTCCTGCCTTGACTTCTCTTAGTGATGGACTGTAAACTGTAAGGTGAAATAAATCTTCCCTCCCAGAGTTTGCTTTTGGTCATTGTGTTTTATGACAGCAATAGAAAGCAAATTAAGACATGCAAACAGACACACACATGCATACATGCACACACACGCACACACACACATACACATGCACACACACACATATACACACACATACATGCACGCACGCACACACACGCACACACACATGCACACACACACATACACACACA
>LZPO01076233.1:34078-58504 GCA_001675575.1 Neotoma lepida
GTCAATAGCAAGGAAGGAGATATAGGCAGGACTTCCAGGCAGGAAGAGTAAATAGGAGGAATTTAGGTTCGGGGAAAGAAAAAAATAGAGATGCCAGGGAGATATAAGGGCCAGGCAGACAGACACAGAGGAAGCAGGAAAGTAGGACATACAGAATGAAAGGTAAAGGGACCCAAAGCAAAATACAGATGAATAGAAACAGGTTAAATTAAGTTAAAAGCTAGTGGGACAAGCCTAAGCTAAGGCTGAGCATTCATAATTAATAAAAAGTCTCCTGTCTTTATTTAGGAGCTAGTCAGAAGCTCAAAGAAAGCCCTAACCACAGTTATATACAGAAAACTACAGTCAATGATATATTGAATAAGGAAAAACTTAAAAGCATTTTCTCTAAAATCACAAACAAGACAAGGTTCTCTGCTATATCTACTATTATTCATCTAGTACTTGAAACTTAGCCAAATCAATAAGACAAGAGAAAGGAGTAAAAGGAACACATACAGGAAAGGTATCCATATTTATAAACAATATGATACTATATTTTACAAACCTAAAGGTTCCACCAGAAAAATCTTAAATCTGACATATACTTTCAGAAAAGTAGCAGGATTATTAAACTAAAATTTAATTTTAGTTATTTATTTATTTAATTATTAAACAAAATTTAATAGCTTTCTATACAACAAATATAATGAGAAATAAACCAGGGAAATAATACCACTCACAATTTTCACAACTTTCCTCAACAAGATACCTAGGAATAAACCTAACCAAAGAAGTGAAGACTTCTGCAGTTAAAAATATAAATCACTGAGGAAGAAGATAGAAAGGCATCCAAGGTTCATGGATCATCAGAACTAATACTTTGACAATGGCCATATTACCAAAAGCAACAGAGATTCTGGGAGATCCCTAATTCTAAAGATATTCTTCACAGAAATAGAAAATAATAATCTTAAAACTCATGTGCAAGAACAAGAAACCCTAATAAGCCAAAGAAGTCCTGAGAGAAAGAAGGGAGGGAGGGGAATTACAGTACCTTACCTTAAATTATACTACAGAACTACACCAAAAACAGCATAATACTGACTCAAAAGCAGATACAAAGAATAATGGAATAAAACCGATGAACCAGAAATAAATGTACCCAGTCACAGCCACATAATTTTCAACAGAATGACGAGAAGTGTGTATTAAAGAAAAGTCTCCTCAGCAAAGAATGATTAAAAAATAACCTTGTATATCCACAGAGGACACTGAAACTAGACCTTTATCTCTGGCCCTCTATTAAAAAAGAAATCAACCTAAAGTTGATTAAAGACCTTAATGCAAGAATTGAGAGGTTGAAACTAATCTAGGGTAACACTTCAAGGCATAGGCACAGGTACAGCCTTTTTTCTTTTGTGAAACAGGGTCTGACTCACATAGCTCAGGCCTGCCTCCAACTTGCTATGTAGCTGAGACTGAGAGTGAGCTCCTGATTATCCTTTTGCTACTTCCCAAGTCTGGAATGACGGGAGTGTACTACCACACCTGGCTGGCAATGACTTTTTAAAATAATTAATCTTTATTTGCATGGGTGTTTAGCCTGCATTTGTTTGTACCACTTGTATGAGGGGTGCCTTCAGAGGTCAGAAGAAAGCACCAGATCCTCCTGAACTGGAGTTACAGATGGTTGTAAACTACTATATGGGTGCTGGGAATTGAACCTGGGTTCTCTGCAAGAGCAGTCAGTGCTCTTATCTGCTGAGCCATCTCTCCAGCCCCATCAATGACCTTTTAAATAGGACTCCAACAGTCCTGGAAATAAAACCATTGACAAATGAGGATTTCATCACGTTAAAGTGCTTCTCATAACAAATGGCAGAGTGGAGGGACAGCAAATGAACTAGGAAAAAGCCTTTGCCATATACTTATCTAACAGGGATTAATATTGAGAATATATAAGGAATTTTAAAATTTGAACATTTAAAAAATAATCCCATCAAAAATGGGAAAATTAACAGATACTTTTCAAATGAACAAGTATAAATAGCCAAAAAAATAAATGCAAAGTTGTGCAGCATTATTACACATTAAGCAAATATATATCAAAACTACTTTGAGTCCAACTCTGATCAGAATGACAAATACATAAAAATTTTAAAATATATCAAATGCTGGCAATGATGTGGAGGGAAAGAACTGTTAAATACTGCTGGGGATACAAGTCAGTATGCAAGCTCCTCAATAAACTAAAATTAGAACTACCATATAATGTAGCTCTCCCCCTTCTGGGTCTAGACCTGAAGGAACCAAAGGTGGCTTGCTACAGAGACAGCTGCATACTCGTGTTACTGTGGCACTATTCACAACAGCCAAGTCATAGAATCAGTCTAATTGCTCAGCAACAGCTGAATGGTTAAAGAGAAAGTGCCATGTATACACCCTGGCATATTATTTCATCAATAAAAACAGTGAAGTCTTATCACTTGCAGGAAAGAGGATGGAAATAGAGATCACCATCTTAAATGAGATTAACAAGACCATATATTTTCTCTTATATCTGAATCTTCCTTTAAAATAATGGACATGGAAAAAAANATATATATATACATATATACATATATACACATATATACACATATATACATATACATATACACATATATACATATATATACATACATACATATATACATATACATATATATATATATATATGACTAGAGAGGACTGCTGCTAGGGGGCAGGTGGAAAATAATCCAAGTTTTTAAAAAAGGGAATAAGGTACAAAGATATGAAAGATACATGCTACATATAAAAGAGCCTTGAAAAGACTATGAAAAAGAAGTCAGTCATAAAAGGCCAGTGGTGCTGGGCGGTGGTGGCGCACGCCTTTAATCTCAGCACTCGGGAGGCAGAGGCAGGCGGATCTCATGAGTTCGAGGCCAGCCTGGGCTACCAAGTCAGTTCCAGGAAAGGCGCAAAGTTACACAGAGAAACGCTGTCTCGAAAAAACCAAAAAAAAAAAAAAGGCTAGTGGTTCCATTTATAAAAAAGGTCCAGAAAAGACAAATTCACAGAGACTGAAAGATGATTAATGTTTGTTTAGGGCGTGGAGACGAAGAGAGTAAAGGTAACCACCAACCCAACATGGGCTCTTTTGGGGAAGAATGCTCTCACACAAATCTTTACACATTCTAGAACCACTGAGCTGTCCACTTTAAATGGGTGAGTCTTATGGTTTGCGAATTACAAGTCAAAGAAGTTTAAAATGAAAGTAAGGAGGGAGGAGCTGGGGTGGCAGCAGAGAAGGAAAAGAAACCACTGCTGTCCCTCCATGTGTGGGGACATAACTGCTGGGCAAAGTGCCAAAGAACCAAATGCTTCCAGAATTACTTAGCAGAGAAGGGGTACAATCATTTTGCATATACTATATCCTGTCCATTTCTTCTGCTCTATCAAGTCACATTACTCAAAATGATTAACAGTGTCCAGGACACTGACATTTCTAAAAGCCACTAAAGAAAGCTCCCAGGTTGGGGATAAAGAAAATCCTACCATCTAATTTCACACTAATATGAGTGTCAACTAATGCAGGTGCCAGGAGTCGAACTTGGGTCCCCTGGAAGAGCCATAAGTGCTCTTAACTATTGAACCATCTCTCCAGTTCCTCTGCTCAGGTCTTAAGGAATTATTTCCTGCAACTATCTAACACCAATCTTTGGCTTTGATTTGTGTGTAACAACATAATAGGCTCAGAATGAGAGCACTCACATGTAAGAATAGCTGTTGAAGTTACAAAATTTTGGCAATTGCATCACATTAGCTGCTAAAACATCTAGGGAAAGCTCAGTATGTCAATGGCAAGACCACTCAATTATAGAAAAAAAAAAACAAATAAGAAATGACAAATTACTTTTAAAATTCTCCTTCAAATTGAATTGACTATGGGAAAGCTTAGCCTATAAAACACCTCACTGTGCATTCCTAGGCAGCTAACCTTCCAACCACCTGTGTGTCTAACCTATGAAAATCTAAGAGTGTGTGCACAAGCAGAGGAGTGTAATGTAGAATGTGTCAAGTATCTGCATAAATTTAGTTAAAAAGAGAAACAGCTTCTGATGAATGCAATGACATTCATTTAAATCAAAGCCAAGAGGGTTACACCATATTTATACCAACCCTGGATACATAATGAGTTCTTCTTCATTGCTTCTAAAATTAACCCCAGAAATCAACAAGACTATCTTAAGATCTTTATAAGTTTAATTTTGAAACAGCTGAATATTTTTTTAATGATTCTAAGTCAAAAGAAAAAAAATCAATGTTTTCTACCCAAAAGTGTATCCCCTACTGGTTATTTTACCAGAAAAATAACTCTATATTGTTTTAGTTGATTTAATTTATTTTTTTTCCTTTTGGGTAGGTAGAGGGAGGAATGCTAAAGAAATGAGAGGATAAGAGTAAGTATCTAAAAATATCAGAATACACACAAACAATGGAGAAAATCATTCTCTACTTTTTTAATATTGAAATAAATGGGTCCTCAAAAAATTTAAAAATTTTTAACCAAATTTAGATTTTCATTTTGAGATAAACAATGACATTACTGCAAATTCATGTCCTTGGTGCATAAGACAGAGCCCAATACTTAGCAGACATTCATAAGTAGTTATTCAACCTTGCCAGAGGTAAGTGTCCATCACCTGAAGTCCCACAAGCAAACAATAACCAACAGTTTGCGTGAATGGATTTATTCACATGAGGTCTCCTCCTCCAGCTCTAGCATGTGAGTTTCCATCTTACTTTAGATGGACTATTTTAACACTACATTTTCTTCTCCAACTTGCCACTCCCCTAACCCTTCTGATCTACCTGTCTGTTAACTTTCCACAAGTTATATGGTATAAATTTATATTCATCAACACATAAGAAATATTTGCTTCTCAAGGAAATTTAATGAAAAATGGCTCTTGCAAATGCATGGGAATTAGAATTCACAAAGACAGTTATATCTCTTAATATGTATTTTGTTTTGTTTCATTTTTAATTGTAGCTGAAAAATCACAGCAAGGTCAGAAGTTTAGAGAATGTGGATATAGTTTCACTAGTAAAGTATACAGAAATCTGGGGTCTCCTGAGTGAGCCAATTGCCCCTGGTGACAAACAGCTACAGAAGCTCCTGCTTGCATGCATTTTGGAAACATTCAAAACTACACTATTATTGAAAAATGTGCATTTTATATCAGTCACTGCTAACATTTACAAAATGCCTGATTGTACCCCTAGCTTTGGAACTGGGGGATGCTGACAAGTGCTTAATTGGGATGTAACCAGTTTCTCAACTTTTATTCTATAGATATTTAGATACTGGAAAGAATAACAAGAAGAATGGTCTCACAAGCCCTACACAAGATCAAGCCATCCAACATACCAGTATGGATAGGAAGAGGCTCATGAAGTCCTACCCGACACCTGAGATGCTACTGGCAAGTGATGGCTGCTAGAGGAAGCAGACTACGTTTTCTTCAGGAATATGACCCCTCAAAGGCTACTCATGCTCCAACAGACAGTCTGAAACCCATGCACATACAAGTAGCACTCAGCTTCTGTTTCTGTTGCTTATGCCTGTAGAGTTATATTCACTGATGACTGTGTTTGTTAGAGATTATACTCCATTCAGTGGTATACAAAGTTCCCCTTTAGCTATTTCCTTAAGTGAATTCTTCTGTACCTTCTGATCCGTGCATACCCATAACTGGCTCTTTATACCTCCTGCTGTAAATAAGAGTTTCTATGTTTGTTGTTTTTAAGGAGTATTTAAAGTTAGAAGTGAAAAGTGTGGGAGGGGATAGCGGAGGTCTTGGAGGGGAGAGCATGGGTTGGATTTGGTCAACACACATTATACAGATGTATGACATTCTCAAGGAGGTGGGGAGGCCATGGAATCAGGGTTCAGCTTTGGAGACCTTGTGTCTCTAAGAGGATAGGTGCTTGGTAACAGAAACTGGGGGCAAAGAGGAGAGAGGAAGATTCTTAGACCCCACCATCACAACCTTGGCTGAAGATAAGTCAGTGAGCTACTGCTACTCTGGAGAAGACGACCTAGCCCAGAAGAGAGTCAAACAGAACAAACACTGAAAATCATGCTTAGAAAGGAATAAGCTTTATGGCTCTCCTTTACCGTTCTGCAGTCTGAAGACTAAAGTTCAAACCTATTTGAAGCACTGACTCTAAGTGAATCACTCCTATTTACAGCAAGAGGTATAAAGTGCCAGTTATGGAAACACATGGATCAGAAGGTATAGAAGAGATCAATTAAGGAAATAGCTGAGGAGGAACCTTGTACACCACTTAGTGGAGTATAATTTAACAAACACAGTCAGATGGTGAATATAACCCTAAAGTCATAAAAGATAAACCANTATTTCAAAAGGTATAGGATAAATAGTGAGGAGTGCCTGACAATTGCTTAATAAAAGCTATTACCAACCCTGGGCTATTTCAGGAGTAATAGCTAAAATCAGAGGTATTTGTTATGCTATGATTTAAATAAGCAATTGATGAGTAAAAACATAACAAAAGGTATCCCTGCAAGTGTTCTGCTCATCTACTGGTGGGAGCTTTCACACCAACTTCACAGCACTGGTTTCTTTTTATTTACTTATTTATTGATTGTACTTGTATGGACTTGCCTGCATGTACATCTGTGCACCATGTGCATGCAGTGTCTGTGGAGGCCAGTACAGAGGGTCAGATCCCCTGGAACTCAAGTTACAGATGGATGTGAACCACCATGTGGATGCTAGGAACGATACTCAGATCATCTGAAGAGTAGTCAGTGCTCTTAACCATTGAGCCATCTCTCAAGCCCCAACTACGTATGTTAAGAGCAGATATGGATAGCTAACCACAGTGCAGTTTGAAGTCCCATTGGTTTCCATTTTAAAACACCTTAAGTAAGCCGTCCCGCTTGTGACCACTGCAGGCCAAGTTGGCCAGTCAGGTCAGTATGAGTCCTCAGTGGTATAGGAAATCCTGCCTTACTTAAGATTTGGTTTCCCAGGAGCTTATGTTCAGCTTCTTTCATATGGTAGCTCCAATTCAATTCAGTAAGCATTAATAAGTTNGCCAAGTCCCTACTAGCTTCTAATCTCTGTAAAAACTTAACACAGAACAAAAGCCAAACTTGTCTTAATGCCTGAGGATGCCAAGAAATTCACAACATTTGATCTCCAGGATACTTTCTGGGTAATATTATATATAAATTCATATAATACAATATCACCTTTTACCATAAAGGCATTCATTAGTCATCTTCACTATTTGGACTCATAGTGGCACTGAAAGTAAAATCAGAGCTTCAACTCCTTAACAGGATCCAGGACATTAAAGCTGGTTAAATTAGGTAAGTACTGGATTTTTCTTTCTTTCCTTAAAGACGGGGTCTCACTATATAACCCTGGCTGGCCTGGAATTTGCTATGTAGACAAGACTGGTCTTGAATGCACATAGACCAACCTACCTTTGCATTCCTAGAGTGCTGGGATTAAAGTCATATACCACTACACCCATCAGATACTAGGTTTTATGTTTAGTTTAAAATAAAAATAATTGCCTAACATATACAAGGCTGGAGGTCCATCCCCAACACTGCAATAACAACAGTAACAACATTAACAACTTACTTATTTTAAAAACTAAGATAAGCCGGGCGGTGGTGGCGTACGCCTTTAATCCCAGCACTNGGGAGGCAGAGGCAGGTGGATCTCTGTGAGTTCGAGGCCAGCCTGGGCTACCGAGTGAGTTCCAGGAAAGGCGCAAAGCTACACAGAGAAACCCTGTCTCGAAAAAAAAAAAAAAGATAGAAAAAAAATTAAGATAATGCCATACTTTTTGCTGACCCATAAAAGGTAATGACACTTTCTTCTTATCATATAAATCATTTCCTATCTTACTAACAAGGATTTTCCCCTGATGATGTTTGTTATTTGTGAAAAATAAAGATCTTTAGAGGCACAGGAAATAGAAAATATTAATCTGTGGGGCCATGCTTAGAACTGAGGAAAGTGGTTCCTAAAGTGGCACAGAATGTCCAGGCAAGCCATGACTCCAGTCACTTAAGATGACTCCATTTACACCACAGTGCTCTTCACCTGCTTCAAGGAGCTTCAACCCTATCACTTATGAAGTGTAAGACCACATAGTTTTACAGATTAGAAGAATAATGAACAAGTTAGATTATCTGGATGCTATACCTAGAGGTACATATACATTCATCACGAAAAGAGTTCCTATGACCAGAAATAAAGATCTATAACCAGAAAAAAATCAAGAGATAGCAGTGAAAAGGCAGAAGTGCTCACCTTTTCCGGCAAGTGAAGAATGGTGTGTTCTCCTGCACTGAAGTGAGACAGAGATTTATATGCAGCACTTGCTACAAGGGGATCCTGGATGAGACAAACGGAAAGCAACACACATCAACAGCAGATCTAGAGGAGGCAAGAAAATCTTCCCTCCCCAACACCAGGCTGCTACAATCAATGTCTGAGGAGTGATATTCAAGTGTTACTTAGGCCAAAAGAACACTTACCAGAAGCTTGAGAAATCAAATTTCTCATTTCAAAGAAATACTGTTTAAAAAAAAAATTGGGGGGGAGGGGCAAGCAAACAAACAAAAACCATCATTAAGACAGAAGTAAGAATGGCTGAGGAAAATTACCACCATCAAACACTCTTCTGGAGAATCTGCCCCAAGTAGTAACAGAAAATAAAACTAAGCCAATGGACTCAGAAACACTAAATTTTTATCCTAACTTGGACCTTAAAAACTACCTAATTACTCAGGTCCCTCTGAATTAGTACGGCTTAGTAGGACTGCAGGAGTTTAAGGTCTGTCAAGCCCATGTTTAACAGGAAAAGCAAGCTGTTTGTAGTCCAAGTTCAGGTACCCACAGGTCAAGTATGACATCTCCAGCCCTCTGTAATCTTCATTGGAAATGGTGCCTACAAATCCACTCAAGGACTCGGGAGATGGCTTGTGCATTCAGAAAACATGACTTCTTGAGTTGATCCCAAGAACCTGCGTCCCCTCCCTCGAAAAAAAGCCTGGCATGGTGGCATAGGCAGTTTCCTGGGTCTCGCTGCATAGCCAGTCTCCACTATTTGGTGTACTCCATGCCAGTAAGGCATCTTGTCCCAACAAAGGTATGACTGAGTAATGACATTTGAAGTTGCCCTATGGCTACCACATACATCAAACATACATGTACCCACACAAACATACCCTCATAAACACACAAACTGTACTATACTAAACCTTTTGTTTGGTACATTTATGGGGAAAGGCCAGAGCAGAAAAAGAACAGAACCATATAAAAATAAGGGATAATGTCAACAACCTTCACATCTGTCATTATTGAGAGTAGTTGAGAATGATTTTTAAATCTAAACTTATTAAGTCACTTTTTAAAAAAAAATCATGATTTCAAATTGAGAGCGATATTGTTTATCTTGAGTCTTATTTCACAGCTCTTTCCCCAGCTTGTTCTGAATCACTGATATTCCTATGAAAATACCTTGTTTTGAGTGTGAGTCCAGAGGAAGCTGAGAACTTGGACTTTAAAATTCTGAAAAATCAGAAAATGCAAAGGAAAAAAAATTAAGAAGAGGTTCAACTTGAAATAAAGAATCTGAAATAACAAATAGTAGAAATTAAGCTACTTTTTAAGTCATAGCATTATGAATTGACTCAAGTTGTTACTCAGATAAGAAAACCACTCATCTGAACACATGTATCACTAAAGGGACAAACTGAAACACAGTGGTGACACAATCTAGAAAGCTGACCACTGTCTCTGACCTTTTAAGACCTGATACAAATGTCACTCATTCATGACACTAGTGTTAGCCGCCTGCCCAGAAGTTCACCTTTCTGTACCTGGATGCATGGTAGGTGCACGGTAGCATGTAGTGTGATTAATCCCGTTAGGTTGTATATGTCATACAGCAGGCACTGTATCTTTTTCATTTCAAAGACTTCAAACACATATCCTAGACCTATTCCTTAAACTGACAATTATATAATAGATAATTAGTCAAACACAGAACTGTTTGCATGCTGGTGCTCAGTGTCTTCTTTGTGCCAGCCAGGGTTAGGGTTAGTGCTTGACCCCTCTGAATCATACTCAGTTCTTCTTTCCTCCTTGACTTTACCAAGTTCATGCCCCAGACATCAATGGGAAACAACATTATACATCTTCAACGTCAAAGTCTGATGATGCCCATTAAATCATCATTCCTAATGGTCTCCCTAACAAGGTTAGTTGCTTCCTCCACCACACTCATTTGCCAGTCTTTGAACTTTGGAAGACAAGGACGTAGAGATACCTTAGTAGAGGGCATCTAGCTAGAAAGTCCTGAGTTCAGACACCAGCTTTCATTTTGTTAAGGTACTTACTTACCTGGCATATTTCAGACGTTCAATAAATGCTGATTTCTTAAGTGGATATGACTCAAAATGTCGGTGCTTCAATTTCAGTAAGAATTTGAAATAACATCTACCATTATTTATCAGTACTGTTAGGGCCTAATATAGTTTAAATAAATGCATTCTGAGTCAATGAATAAATATACTATAACTTATGGAAGGCAATTTTAAAGCACAATCCAATTTAATCATGGACTCTATGATTCACCATTTATAGTTTAATGGAGAAAATTATATAGCCCTGTAGTATAAAATAGAAGTCACATTCTTAGAACCGTACAAAGAAGTTTGAGAGCAGCAAACTTCTGTTAGAGAAAAATTCTTGAAGGATAGAATGAGATAGAGCAGATTTTTTAATTAAAGATGAAAAGAAAGGGAAGTCTGGTCAGAGGGAACAGCATGAATAAAAGAAAAAGAAATGTTTGAAGACACATTGGGAGGCACCCTTTGTACTACTGGACGGCTGGGCAAGGGACAACAGGGAACTGTCATGTTGTAGAAGGCTGGACTAGTTTGCTGGACTTTACTCGAGATGACCAAAAGCTCTGAAGTGACTAGGGATAGAAATGATGTAAGAAATGCTATAGGAAAACTGAATTTAACTCTGGCTTCAATCTAAGTGAGTGCTAAGCTGTTAAAAGAAAGCTACTTAAACACACACATATAGGAAGAGTGAGAGAGCTAGGACAGACAGAAGAAGAAAGAGGGAAGGAGGAAAGATGATGAGGAACAGAGGTAGAGGAGGGGGAATGAGGTAAAAACAGATTGGAGAAAGAGGATGGAAAGAGGGGTGGTGGAGAGAAGGAGAGAGGCAGAACCTCTCCACTGCATCTTCATTTCTGCTAACCAGTGGAGTACTGTTCCTGCACAGACCACNCTCACTTAGAGGGAAGAAATAGGTTAAATGGTCTCAGTGCAATCTGCCTGGATAACAGAAAACCATTGATTATATAAAGACAAACCAAGTAGATGTAAAATCTGAAAGAAAAGATAACTAGGTCAAAACACATTTCTCAGCTATGAACATACAAACATCAAAACCAACACATTTAACAAAGTAACACATAATAAAATTTGAATAATTCTAAGTACTAACAATTCAAAGGTATAAGATTTCAGCCCTTATGGACAGAAAATGAATGAGCCTAACATGCCATTGCTGTTGATTTTAGTCTGAGCTCCTGATCAATCCCTCTGAAGGCTCTACACAAGATACAGTTGAGTACCCAAGTCCTACAGCCAGAAAGAAAGAGAACTGCTGTACCACATACCCTAAGGGTAACAACTGAAATTGTTCCTTAATACTATAAAACAAAAGCCTTCACATAAAAATAAACTCGAAAGCCCCTGCGTTGGTTACACAGTTCATTCAGTAACTACATACCAGAACATACTTTGTGCAGGCATAGTCCTAGATGTTCACCCACAGTAATGATGATTTTTATTTCATTCATTGTGGGGCATTTTAAATGGTGAGAAATGGGGCTAGAGAAACAGTTCAGCAGTTAAAAACATTTCCTGCTGTCCGAGAAGACTAGAGTTAGAGTCCAAGAACCTACACTAGGTGGCTCACAACCATCTGTAACTCCAGTTCCAGAGAATTCAAAACCTTTTTTTGGCCTCTGAAGATACCCAAACACACAGCATACACATGGCACACACACACACACACACACACACACACACACACACACACACACACACACATGCACACATGTGGCACACACACAAATAAAAATAAAGCTTTAAAGTTACTAGGAGTATTTTCTGATACTTCTGTCTAATCCCCTGATTAGAAACACACAAAGAACTGGTAGTTTATTGGAATCTTTGATTCACTAAACTGGAAGTTCACCAGTGAAAATACACTGTAGCTCTTTGAAGGAAAAGAAGTAACGGCAAGAAAAAGAGACTGTAGCTTACAAAAGCGAAGACACAAATGTAATTTTTATTGTTTGACTATTTCACTCAAAGAAGAATTAGGAAGACAGTATTAAGTAGCACCATAGGAATCTGACAGCAAAGACTCTCATGAGTGTTTGAGGCTATTATGATGACAAACACGACTTTATAAAACAGAAAATACATCCTGCCTTTGTAAGTTTTATTGCTTATATTTTATGACTTAAAACATTAATTAATGTTTTAAACAGTTTAATCTGATATACTATTATTTTAGAAATAGTATTTTTAACATAAAACACATTTTTAAAATCTTGATAATTCCTATAATAAAAACACAATCTCCTTTCATGGAAACTAGCTGTAAAAATGAAGAAATAATTCGGAAAGTAGTTATCACATCACACACCTTTCCTCAAAATACAGCATCTTGGGCTCCAAGCACATACCTCATATTCAACTGTGTTGACTGTTAAGGAAGGAACCAGAGAAAACAGTTCACTCAGAGTCTTCAGTATGAGCGGTCTCGTGTCACAACTCAACTTTGGAGAGAGAGCATTCCAAGTGGAGCGAATGCAAACAACCTATGAAACAAATGTAAAGAGTCAGTAACTAAGAAAATTCAAACTCATACACAGTCATTAGAGTACTGCAATCCGGGCATGGTGGCACAGGTANGTAATCTCAGCTTCTCTGGAAGCTAAGACAGTAGGATTCCAAGTCAAGTTTGTCTGTACCGCAAGACAAATTCAAGGCCAGCCTGGGCAACTTAGCAAGATCCTGTCTCAAAATCGAAATTGAAAAAAGGAAAAAAAAAGGAAGGCACTGGAGATGTGGCTCAGAGGTCAGTGAGAATACTCCTTAGCATGTAGGAGGCCCTGGGCTCGATCCCCAGTACCACAAAGAATAGCCTAGAGGACTCCATTCCAATATAAGAAGAAAGAAAGGACACTGCTAGAAAAGAAGATTTTATAAGACAGTAACCATAAAAGGAGAGTTTTAAATCTATTTAAATTGCTGAAGATGAAACTTGCCTCACAAAATTGTTTTTTACTATTTAGTTTCAGTTATCAAACAACTTCCCCTGTTGTAGTTTAAATATCAAGCATACCCTTCCTCACCCCAAGGCTTGTGCTCATGAAGCCCTTGGAAGGTGAAGCCCATGAGTGTTCTAGCCACATCAATAAGTTACTCCATTGATAAGATAGGTTACTAGGAAGTGGCACCCGTAAGAGAAGGGGGGGGTAACCTGAGCTGTGCTTACGAAAGGTGTATCTTGTGCTTGGTGTTCTCCCTCCCCTCCCTGACACTCCTCTACCTCCCCCCTCCCCTCCAACTTCCTAGGCTGCCATGAGATAGCCAGGCCTTCTCTGCCATGGTGCTCTGGCTTCCTAGGGCCCAAAGCTACAGAGACATGACAGTGAGATGGCACCTCTGTGCACTGTCTCTCTCTGTCACACATACACACACATACACACACACACACAAGCTTCCTACATACAACATTAACCCCAGTTTTTATAAGTGTGTGTGTGTATGTGTGTGTGTGTATGTGTATGTGTGTGTGTATGTGTGTGTGTATGTGTGTGTGTATGTGTATGTGTGTGTGTGTATGTGTGTGTGTACGTATGTGTGTGTGCACATGTGTGTGTGCGCGTGTATGTGTGTGTGTATGTGTGTGTATGTGTGTGCGTGTGTGTGTATGTGTGTGTGTGTATATGTGTGTGTATGTGTGTGTATGTGTGTGTGTATGTGTGTGTGTATATGTGTGTGTGTGTATGTGTGTGTATGTNGTATGTGTGTGTGTGTATATGTGTGTGTATGTGTGTGTATGTGTGTGTGTATGTGTGTGTGTATATGTGTGTGTGTGTATGTGTGTGTATGTGTGTGCGTGTGTGTGTGTGCGCGCGCGCGCGCGCGCGCGTGTGCGCACCTATTTTTTTAACATCCACTCCCAGAAACATACAAAAAAGGTAAAATATTTCATCCAGAAAATTGGGGGAATTGATATATATGAATAAAAAATTCTCAACTAAATTTGCCTTAGAAAAATGTTAAGAAGGAGATAAAATAATTTTATTTTAAATAATTTGAGGATTTTTAAAGTAATTTCAGATTAAATGGCTCCTAAGCATTAAATCTGAACACAAACACAAATGTTATGCCACTTAGTCCAATGTCCTTAAACCAGTGTTCCTAGTCATTATGATTTCCGATTTTATAGTCATTCAAATGTCTTCCTTAATGTTAATTTTAGCTCTAACAGATGATTGTTTTCCACTGATGGATATTTTATTAAAAATTTTAAGACACAGGCAAGAAAAGTGCCAACAAAGGACCAATTATAATTTAACAAGATTAATCCTTCCAAAATGCCCAATTCTTCAGTTACACTGCAATTAATATATACAACTTATCTCTATCTACAAACATAAATTATTTAGGAAAAACTACATGAAGTGTTAGTCACAGACATGTCTCAGACACATGAATAATATATGCTTAAAGGATACATATTAAGAAATGACCCAAAATAAAAGAGCAGAAACAATACCTCCAAAAAGACTTAGATTCCTAATTTTTACTCTAATTTCTTCTTTCCATGAAACAGCAGAAAAGTAAATATCCTTTGCTTTGGAATCTACTACATGATCTGATTTGGACAAATATTTACCAAAANAGGAATACTATGGGCAAGGCATGATAGTGAGCATGTTTACAAAAATACAGCTCTGGTATTTCAAATAATTGGCATTTCAAAAATAAGAATTAATACAAATTTAAAAGATGTAATTCCTTAATAACAACCCACAAAGCAGCATGCACATATCCAAAGCAGTACACAGAACCAGGAGGGAACCCAACATGAAACGCACTCCAGTCTGTTGAAGAATTTATCAAGCTGTATTAGAAAGGAAGTGAAACGTGCAATTCTAAGTTATTTGGCATGACTAGAACTGTGCTGAACACAGAATAGCTGAAAGAGGAATCTAACAAGGAAAGAAATGTCAGTGGGTGGAATCTTGCCATTGGGTATCAAGAGAGGGTAAGGCTTAGAGAAGGAACGGGCAGAAGTCATGCAGATGTACCACAAGATAGCAAGCCAATCATGAAAAATTGTGTGCTGGCACAAAAAGTATGTATGCTGGGAAGGCAGGTGGGTCACAGAATTCCTAGAACACCAAAGGATTTGGACCAATGTCTTTTAAAAAGAAAAGATATTCCCAGAGATTTCAGAATTGAGGAACACACAAAATGAAAGTGTTACTCTATAAGGAAGCCTGTTTGATAACATTACTCTGTGATTGTTCTAAGGTCATGTCCTAGCCCAAGTCAAAGTAGCAACCAACTCTCCTCCTCTCTCACCTCTATTTCTAACAACTCCCCAAGATAGAAGGGCTGCAGAGCTTCCTGAAATGCTACACCCAGTCAACTGACTGTCCCTGTTCACTGCTTACCTTAAATGCCCACCTAATGCCAATCTTGGTTGTTTCAAGTCCTATTTTAAATTCCACTCCCTCAATAAGGTTTTCTCTTAAAATCCAAGTCCTCTTTCTATTTCTCTTTTTCCCCTTCAACTTCTAACACTTAAACTGCTGTGCCTCTCAGTTTAGCATTTAATTATATACTGTCTGGTATTGCTCACTATTTTTGTGTGTGGAAACAGTCTCTTCAACTAGATATTAAGGTCTTAAAAGACAATGACCATGTAGCCTGCTTCTTGTCCTTCACTCACCTAGCACAGTTGTATGTAAAAAATTATCTGTCTTCAAGTACTAAAGACAATGCAACAAGGGGGGAGGGGCAGGAAAAAAATCTCAGGGATAGAACAAAGAATTAAAAGAACTGGAATGACCATTTGGTACTGGATAACCAATTGGTGTGCTCCTCCCTGGGGAAGACTGCTTTTTCACTCTCAGCATTCCTTGGTTGCCTGTAGTTCTTTGTGTAGGGTTGGGGCCTCCTGGGCCTTTTTTTCCCAATCCAAGCTAGCAGGTCATTTTGTTGTTGTCCTATTCAGCTCATGTTTAAGCAGTCAAGTTAGTGAGACTTTATGGGTTTATTTTTTCTGACATTCTAGGAGACATAATCTCACAGCAAACTTCCTGTTTCTCTGGCTCATAGACTCTTTCTGCACCCTCTTCCACAATGATCTCTGGGCCTAGGTGTGGGAATTATTTTATATTTATGTATTTAGGAATACACACACATATATATACATATACATACATATACATGAATGTAACAATAATTAATAAAAAAAAAGAGGCCATGAATTGAGAAAGGGGTGTATGTGAGGGCTTAGAAAGGGAAGGGTAAATGATATACTAAAATCTCAAAAAATAAAAGAATTAATTAAAAAATTTAAAAGCCTAAAACAGCAAGCAAGCAAGTCTAAGAATGTCAAACAAGAATGATCATAATAACCATCTCTTTAATTCATTTAAAAAAAGAAGAAAAAAAAAGAACTCGGGACATGAATTAGAAACTGCCTGGGACCTAACAACCTGGGTCAAAATCAAAACCGAACACAGTAGGAGGGAAGGGAAAGAGGGCACAGTCATAGGAACTAAGACCTGGGGTAAAGTGGTGAAAATTAGATATTTGACATGTGTGTGACTAGGATTAAAGAGAAGATGTAGCCAGGCGTGGTGGCGCACGCCTTTAATCCCCGTACTCGGGAAGCAGAGGCAGGTGGATCGCTGTGAGTTTGAGGCCAGCGTGGTCTACAAAGTGAGTTCCAGGACAGCCAGAGCTGTCACACAGAGAAACCCTGTCTCAACCCCCACCCTCCCCCAAAACAGAGAGAGAGAGAGATGTAAAGAGAACTATCCCACAGACAAGAAGGAAGACTTCATTCAGATGTGAGGTTGGTCCGACAATGCTGTCATTCAAATATTTCTATAAACCAATATACCATGGAAAGGTATGTCTCACACTGCAATGGGATGCCAATGAACTCAAAGGGCCATCAATTACAGAAGCACAAAAGGAACCAGTCCTCTCCGAGTGTGGAGTAAGAATACACCCCTGAAGCATATTCAGGCTTTGGATTTTTTTTTTAATTTTGTCTTCTACTTAAAAAGTTTTAAAAAATAATGCTTACAACGGTACTCTCTCCATGACCTGTGAGAACATTCTAGTGTCCCAGCAGAAAGCAGGGCCTTACATGAGAGTCAGGTAGCTTCCTCCAGTCCTCTACCCTTACTGACCCTGGCTATTCTGATGGGATATGAGAGACCTAGCCTCAAGTTTACTTGGTGTTAGCCCACCTGCGTGCTCCATGGGTCTCCTTGAACCTTGCACATATGGTCTGGTTAATCTGTCAAGATGTTTCAGATTAGTCTGGATTTTGCTGGTTTATTCTGTTTCTGCTAGTCATTAACCCATAAACTAATTTGTCTCCAGAAATAAACTGACTTCTTTTTGTTTTGGTCTCAAGATAGGAACTTACTATGTAACATGGGCTGGCCTTGAACTCATGGCAATCCTTCTGCTGCAGCTTCTCAAATGCTGAGATTATAGGCCTGAGTCATCATTACTACCCAAACTGACTTCTTTTAATTTCCATAGTATGTAGTTGAATTCAGAGAGGAAAAAATGAAGGAAGGGAGTTATCACATGGCAGAAAGAAATAGATATGTANTTGCATTATGGCTGTATGTATTTTATGGAAGTTGTCAGTTTGGGAACCTAACAACTTCTTTTCAAACATTCATACAGAAATAGGAGATGTGCACTTTAACCTACTAAGGACGAGGTGTTGGAACTGAGACTCCCACTTAAAGACTAGCCCTTGGAAGGATGATCTCTAGTTTAAAGGTTGGATTAGAAACCAGAAGGTCAAGGAGTATGACATCAGGAATGGCAGTGACCTGGGGTACCTGAAGCACTCTGGAAGGACTCTCAAATGCATACCCCAAAATTTTACATATAAATATAAAAACAGGCCCACCTAAAATGAGTTCACAATGCAAAAATAAAAGTACTCAGTGACAGAGCCTATGGTGAGTGTGAACTGCCAAAAGCAGAGGATTTCATCCTAAGATCTTAAGATAATAAAACAAGGAAAAGTAAAAACACTTACAAGAAATAATGAGATGTTGTTTACATCCTAATAAAAGAATACAATAGAAAAGAAGTGGCAAATTTTCAAAATAATAAACTAAAGCTGCTGTGATTTAAAAATTAGAATGGCAGGCCAGCTAGATGGCTCAGCAGGTTGCCATTTGCCCCATAGAGCCTCAAAATATGAGTTGCAGCCCCTTAACCCAATTAAAGGTGGAAGGGGTATCCAGACGTCACAAACTTGCCCTCTGACTTCTACACATGCACCAGGACATGCACACACACACACACACACACACACACACACACACACATACACACACACACGCAAACAAACAATAATAAACAATTTTTTCATTACAATTGATAGTTGCACACACCTGTAATCACAGAATCTAGGAGGTGGAGACAGGAGGATCATAAGCTCAAAGTTATCTGTTCAGCTTCATGGGGAGTCTGATGTCAGCCTAGACTACATGGGACTTTTTTGGTTTTTTCTTTTTTAAATAAAAATAAGAAATGGGCTGGAGAGACTTCTTGGAAGGTAAAGGCATCTGCTGTCAAACTCTGACAACCTGGTTTTAATGTCCAGGACGCACATGATAAAAGAAGAGAACAGACAATCAAATGTTGTCTTCTGACCTCAAAACATATGCCATGGCATGTGCACCCACCCACATATATGCATACACACGTTCATGTACACAAAATAAATAAAATGCAATAAAAAATGTAACTGTAGTCATGGACATCATTAACCCAACAGTCAGTTACCCTAATTCCAACCCAAATAAATAAGTGCTTTGAATATAAAAAAGGTCAAAGTCAGTGCTATACTTTGGACCTTAATCATCTTCCATACATCCTGTGTTTAAGGAACAGCCCCCAGATTGTCACAAGAGGAAGGTTTCCACTCAAGGAATGCTGTCCTCAGAGCAGGGTATGGAGCCCTGGTCTCTTCCTCCTTCACCTTTTCACTTCTCTGCCATGAGATGGAAACACTGGCTCCTCCACATCATCCACAACAGGTTGTTCCTTACCACAGACCCAAAAGCAAAAGGGGCCAGGAACTGAAACTCCCAAAACACTGAAGGAAAACAAAAATTTTTCTTCTAAGTTGATTATATTACATATCTGATATTGTAACAGAAAGCTGATCCTTCCCCTCAAAAAAATTCTAACCAATCTTTACAAAGGGAGTTTAATCTTAAAATGACCCTGGTTNGTTTGAGGGCTGAGGTAGTGAAAATGTCAATCTAGTATATAAAGCATACTGTTGTGCCAGAAAGAGGCACTCAAAAATAGGGTGTGGGCTTGTGGAGAAAGCAGAGAAGACACCCTTAAAGTGCTCCGAATGGTCAGCACTTGAACAATTTGAATAACTAGCAATTGGTATTTAGATTACAATTTGTAGCAATATTCATTGATACAGCAAATGGAGAAATGAATATATGCATTAGGAGAAGAAGCAGCCCTTCCTCATAAAACAATCCTAAGTGATAAATGTAGAAGCAATGAAAATGATATCACCACCAGGCCAATCCTACAGGATCCATGTCGTAGCTGCTCTTTCTGATAAGGATGCCAAACTTGGTGCACTATATCAAAGCATCTTCCCCAAGAAAGCTATTAATCATAAATGAAAAACAGTAATTACAGTAGAGAAATATGGCAGAGATCACCCTTTAAAAGGGAGCAAAGTCTACATTAACAGTAATAAAATATACAACACATCTCCCTTGGCATGACACACTAAGAGGAGAACCTTAGTTCTGAAATATTCCTGCCAAATCATAAGGAGTCATCAAATATGCTTAAATTAGGGAATATGTTCCCAAATAACTAGTCAGTAATCTTTAAAAGCATCAGGATGACAGAAGCCAAAGGGATAGAAGCACCAACAAAGATTAGAGAAGAGTTCAGCAACAGGAAAACTAAGCTCTAGGTGGAATCTTGGGATAGAAGGGGAAACCTGGCAACAGCTGAATAAAACTGCCAGCTGAGTGACTAGCAGGGCAGCAGTGTCAATCTCTCAGTTTGGATAGCTATATCCAAGTGACATCAGCAAGCAGTTCAAATTAGATGAGGCCAGGTAGGAATGTATAAGAACTCAACATTTTGCATTAGTTTTAATAAGACCTTTTTAAGGAAATAATTCACATATTCACATATAATTGTCCCAGGGAAGTGATTCTCAGAATACATACTAATTTGTATTAGCACCCCAAACAGTATGAATCCATTTTGGTCACCCTTCCTCCAAATCACTACTCACTGCTTACTCTCTGTTTTCTCTGAGCCTTCCCACCCTGGGGAAGCAGAAGTCCATCCTTCTGTCTCTATCAATCTGACTATGCTTGACTTTTCCTGTAAGTGAAATCAAAGAGCGCGTGCTCCTTTACAGTTGGCAGCTTTTATTTAGGATGCTGTTTTCAAGGTCCATCATATTGCAACATGTATTGACACTCTTAACTAAATATTTATTCCATTCTATGTAATATATTTTCCATATTATTTTTAACTTCTCCGTAAGATTTCAAAATTAATGGTTAAAAAAGAACAGGAAAAAAAGCATTAAAGAAATAATGGCTAAAAATATCCAGAGTCAATAAAGACATGAGCCTCTACCTTCAGTCTTAAGATAAAATGTTGTTGCTGCTGCTGCTGCTGTTAACACTATGAATGTTAAATGATGGAAACAAAGAAAGCATCTTCAAAGCTAAAAGGAAGAAAAACACATACTACGTGTCAAGGAACAGCTTCAAACAACAGACTTGTCAAAGTTAACAAACCAGAAGACTGTGAAATAAAATCATAAGTGCTGAAGAAACTGCCATCCAGCAGTGCTAAATCCACCATTCAATAGTAAGGGAAAAAACAAGTAAGAATATAAAAAGAAATTAAATATATAAAACCAAGCCAGCCATGATACCTACGAATTACATGTAGATAGCAAGTTAATTTTTAAGTACAAATGACTCAATGTCTTGTTGAGTTTGTCTGAGAAGCACTTCATACCAGTCTAAGTGCTTTCATTATGCATATTTTATTGCTAGGGAAAATGATAATTTCCCCCATGTTATTCTTATACAATAGTAGCCACACTGAGCATAAAGACTAAGGAAACTGTGCAGTGAGATGCACTAAAAGGAGCATGGGATTTGAGTCGGGGACCTCAGGCTTTCCCATTCCATAGCTGTGGGACTACAGCAAACCCATTAATCTCTCTGTCTGTTTCCCCAGATGCAAAATGGAAACAATACTAGTAACACCTGCTCTTTGGATAGCATGAGGTTGACAGTAAAGGCTGCATGGAGACAACTGCATACAAACGTGCTTTACGTTGTGAAAAAGATGGTTATTGCTGTTACAGCCAATGGGAAGAAAACCAACAAACCCCAGGAGCATCAGGGCTTTTGCTCTTAATTCCTGTGCTGTAAAATTACTTTGTTCCTGCATGAAGAACAGAGCGCTATCTCCTAATCTTACTTTCAAAAGCTATTTCTAGAAATTCCTGAGAGCAGCCTACTCCTTTTGTCCTGATTCTTTACTCCAACAGAGGGAGAGCTTTATAAAAACCTTTAGACTATGAAAAATGCCTCCTGTGCCCTTTTCATAATGAAGGTAAAAGAAACTGCCTTTACAATTAAAGGACTCAAGCCTTCATCACATAGAGAAGCCCTCTTAAGCCAATTCAGCACACACAATTCATAGAACAGGATGCTTCTGTACCAAAGTACAATAAGCAGGGATAAGAGGAAGCATAAAGACACGCAATCGATGGGACAGAAACAATGGGGGGAAAAGCATTCTTTCTTACCCAAATAATATGGGCTTAAAGGTTATAAATATTTTTAAAATGACTAACACAGGTTCATTTATGCAACTTCAGTCTTTTAATGTTTGAGACTAGTTCATCAGGAAGGCACTGTTGTAGGAAAAGAAACACAAATCGGTATAAATACAGAATTGCCTTTTTAAGTCTCCTACAATCCAAAGGGCAGTCATTCCGATGCTTTTGCTCTTTGTCCTGCTCATGGCAAAGAATACAAATGCACTTTTCTAAATCCCACCATGGCTAAGTGAGGAAAAATTATTTGCTACTCCCATATTAACAAGTCCCAACACCACTAATCCATTTCCAAAGTTTCTCAGAGAAACAACTCAGCGTTTTGAAGTGCACCCTTAAAGCATTCTGATACCAGAAGAAGGAGGCAAAAAGTGTGCAAGTTACACAAGCAAAAGCTGATAGTCTTTTATCAAACAGACTAATCTACACACTAAGCAGGCATGCAATGCAAGCCCTTTAACCTGCTAAGCCATTTCCTCACCCTGATTTTTTTAAGGCCAACTCTTCCTTTTTTCCTTAAATGAAGGTCAGACCCCAAGGTGACAGAGGAAAATAGAAATTCAATCAGCATAGCTTAAGATCCCCTCACACACCCCCAAACAAGAACCCAACCAAACTACAGGAAGGCTGTACAGAAGGCAAAGAATTAAAAGCAATGAGTATTTAGTAGCACAAGAACAAAATATCATCCACCTATTGTTGGCCATTGATGGCACATGCCTATAAATCCCAGTGCTCTGGAGACTGACATAGGAGGATCATGAGTTAAAGGTCGACCTAGACTACACCTAAGAATCTATCCTTTAAAAAAAAAAAAAAGCCAAGCAATTTAATATTATTCACTTAGATTTTAAAATAGTCTTTAAAATAGAAGACTACAATGAGCACACGTATTGAGAAGAATGGCCTACTGACTTCATGTTGACAATTGATGTGCTATGTGCCACAAATACTTAATAAATTAAACAGTCACTCAGGCTCTCCAAAAATTATAACTGTAAAACAATTACAAACTGAAAAGATGATGCTCTGATACATCTATTAAGCCTAAACAACTTGAAAAGATGGAATTCCACTCCCATTTCTAAATAACCAATACAGACTAACCAAAACCTAAGGTGATGCTGTCCAATGAAAATGATTCTTCTATCCCATCATTACACACACTGGGGGAATCACGATAGGAATAGCTAACTTACACAGACAGTGCTAGCTGTAACTCCCCAATAATAAGAAGGAAACAACCACTGCCCCTTCCAGTAGAAGCAATCTCCTCCTTAGGAAGATCTGATTTTAAGATACAATTTTATCACCTACTAGCATGAGGGGGGATTAATTGGCCTTCTTTAGGAATTGAGTTTTTCCTCAGTGTGAGAAATCCAGGGAGTCCAAATAAAAATGTTTCCTATCATAAAGGTCCAAACAAATGCAAACAAGGGTGTTTTTTTCCCACCCATATAAATGTAGTCTCTAGCACAGCATTTCCCCACAAAATGAATTTGTTGATGAATAAATGAAAGAACAAATGATGTTGATAATCCCACCACCATCTATCATAGGACTTTCTCTGCAAGGGATAGAAGGTTACTATTTCAGATTTAAGAGCCACACACTGGCTAAGTTTTATCATCATAGCTACTGGAGAACTGTACCCTGTAGCATGGAAATAACCCAAACCAATATATAAACAAATGGGTATGCCTATAGTCCAATAAAACTTTACTTGCAAAAGCACTTAGTAGACTGGATTGGGCCAAGTAGCCATTGTTCACCAACCCCTGGAACTAGAATATGTGATTGTTAGAGACAACTTCACAATTAAATTAGGTGGATGCTGTGAAAGTACCATGTGCATGTGGCTCTCCACTAGAGAAGGGATCTCCTTATAATACAGTGTCTGATTCATTAGGTGTAGTGCGAGGGCTAGGAGTCCTGCTTTCTAAACAGCTCATAGGTGATAGTAACTACTACTAAGAAAGCCAGGTTTTTAGGAGGTGTATATCTGTAAGTTTCAGCCCAATCTGGTCTACATTGGGAGTTGTGAGCTAGCAAAGGCTACATAATGATACCTGTTTCAAAAACACAAAAGCAAATGAGCAAGAGGAAGAGAATGAAGAGGAAGAGAAGGAAGGAA
>LZPO01076233.1:58538-70752 GCA_001675575.1 Neotoma lepida
ACAATACTTTGAGTTACAAAATACTAAAGTGCATTAATAAATTTGTCTTAGAATTTCAAAAAGGCAGGAAATTATAAATAAAGCAATAACCCCAGACTTTACTAGAATAGTTCCAATATTGGAAATTTTATGGTCCCCCCGACCCCAATAAAGTCAAATTGACCATGCAACCTAGAGTTCAACCTCTGATTTCACTCTTCCACTTATAAGAGGCATGAATGTAATGTCAAAGCATTTATTCTCATACTGGAATTTTAAGATGATAATATTATAATTTCTAAGCCTTTTCTTATAGAAAGACTAGATTTTTAACATGTTTAATACATAATCACAACTAAATAACACCATTAAAATGTTTTAAAATCCCCCAAAGTTCTGATAAGTTTTTTACATTATTTTAAACAACTTTTTAAATTATTTGCATAGACTAAATACTCTATGAAAAGGCTTTCACTGAAGTTGGATGAGATTAAACCCTAAGAAGTAAAACAAGTTAAGGATAGTTAATATTTTCCTAAGACTGTAATTATTTGTCTACTTTTCATCAGTTTGAGGAGTACACATTGAGCACTGTAATGTACCAGAAAAGAAGCTGGGACACTGAGAGGGAGAAGAGAAAACAATGGTTGCTAAACTTCACTAACTACCTTCAAGAAGCTTGGAGGTAGTACAGGTTGACACTGGAACATGCATTATAGAGCTCCGGGTGGAGAGTAATTGCATAGGTCATGAATTAGATATAGAGTGAAAACTAAGAAGGAAGCTGATGTCAGATAGGTGATCATGGAGGAGATTATATGAAAGAGTAATTATATGCCAAACATTGCTGGATCTTGGTAATGTCCAATACACTGATTCAACTGTGCAGGACAATTTGAGATCGTGGCATAATATAGGACAGTGAGGAATTATTTGTGCTCATGCACTTTCTAAAAGAGGCTTGACAAGTTTCACCAGTTGGTGTCTAACATCATATATTGGAAGGTTGTGACAGACTTATTTGCTAATATATAGTAAACATTGCCAATTTAATATAAAACTGCCAAAATACTTGACTAAGTTTATACTGTAAGATAAAATGTCACTGCAAGATCTACAATCATCCATTTTATAAAATATATAGATGCCTTTTTAAAACTAAAAGGTAGATATATAACTTTTTTCTTTTAGAAACTGCATTTTCATTGCACTTCCTCCTCAGTTTGATCCCAATATATTTTCATGGGTGAAAGCCTGCTATGGATCACCTGTTCAATATCCCTACCACAAAAATGTGCATATAAATCAAAACTATTTTTCATTTTCTAACACCGTAAGACTTCGCTTCTTCTTAAAGTAAGTTGCACAATGGTCACACAATCCAGACATAAATATACTGCAAATATTAAAAAGCAATCACTAGACAGAAAGGGTTAACAAGACAGAAATTATTTGGCAGTGGTGTGAGCAGAAACGGTGATTTGATTTAAAAATGCTTTTCCAAGTTGGTGTTTTAAATTCTCCTTTTTCTGGTGCCGTGGTACTGTTGTAGGTTACAGTGATGAACCAGAAAGGGCTGACAGTGAGTAGAGGTCAGTCTTTGTTTCATAAAGCAGAAAAGCAAATTGTGAAAAAGAGAATGGAGAAAGGACAAAGAGGGTGACCTTGTGTAGATGAACACTTGTGAGGAAGACACAGTGAAATTAAAGTTCTGGAATGGAGTCAGTTTAAACTAACCATGGTTGCCTCTCCCTTAGGAAATCATTCAATCTGGGGCTATAGAGATGGCTCAATAGTTAAGAACACTTACTGCTCTTGCAGAGGATCTAGGTTTAGTTCCCAGCACCCACAACAAATGGCCGACAACCAAGTATAACTCCAATTCCGGGGAACTGGACATGCTTTTACCTCCTTGGGGACCTGCACACACATGGCACACAAAATCTCATGTAGGCACACATACGTATACATAAATAAAAATAAATAAACAATTCTCCTTTAAAAGAAAGCCATTTAATCTCACAAACACAGCAACTTGTAGACCTCTCCTTTAATGAACTGTTCACTGCAAATCATAAATGCTGACATCTTGTACCCAAGTCTTTTAAGAGCAAAACAAAACCAAGCTGCTGCTAAGCAAATACTAAAAGTTCAAATTTTAATTTCCATAAAAATTCCACAAATCTAAGCGAGCTATTAATGCCATCTTAAATTATTCTCAATAACCTACAATGTAATTGAGTACTTTAGAAAGTACATCTGTGCTGTAGCAGTGGTAAAGGCGCCTCCCGAGAAAACATGCAGCAGCTGCNGACAAACAAGAGAGAGAACAGATTGACTTCCACCCGTCTATCTGCCATGGCAGGGGGAGACACAAGAGGAAAGGTTAGACAAACAGGAAAAAGAAAAAAATAGGCCTTAACACTCAGTAGTGAAAGGAGATGATGAAAGTCCATCATCACTTTTCTCATTTTACTTGCAAGAATANTTTTAGTGCTCCTCTACTCAAATTTTCAGATAGAAACTTTTTGTGTAAACTGCTTGTTCATTTTTAACTAATTAATGTGTATAGAAAAATGCTTCTTTCCCCCCAACACTTTTTAAATATTTGTGTACTTTCCAAAAAACAAATCACTAATAAAGCCAATCACTAACTAATAAAAGTACCACAAGGATTAAAGAAATCAATTATCAGAATATATTCTATAAACATAACAGTAATAGTAATAGCCAAAATCATTATCCCCAAACCTGAAATTCATTAACTATATTATGCCCATGTGCTCATTCAATGAGATGCCCAAACGGGCGACCAACACTGTATGATGCCCCTAATAAACTGTTAGCCAAAAACAACAATGAAGGGCGGGGGGGGGAGGTCTGGGAAGATGGCTCAGTGGGTAACGCACTTTCCACAGAAGCATGAGGACCAGAATTCCGATCTACAGCATCCATGTAAACACCAGGTGGGCAGAGCAACGCAGCTGTAATGCCAGAACTCCAGAAACAGAGACAGACGATCTCAAAAGCAAGCTGGCTGGACAGACAAGCTGAACTAGCAATCTCTGGGTTCAAGGAGGAAATCTTGACTTAATATTTAAGGTGGAAAGTGATAGAGGAAGACATCCAATGTCAACCTGTGGTTCCACACACACATATACATACATGCCTGCAGACATGCAAAACATACACATGTACATGTATGAGCTCCACACACAGACACAGTCACAAAAAGTCACAAGAGTATGTATGGTATCGTCATATTCACACTACGTATACTTTCATTGTATACATAGCAGTTGTGATTTTTAATCTTTTCTTCATCTCCTCTATAATTTCTGGTTTTTCAACTTTCATGGTTTGAATGAGAAATGTCACCCATTGTCTCAAGCATCTCAACGTTTGGTCCTCAGTTGGTGCCACTGTTTCGGGAGGGTTAGGTGGTACGGCCTTGCTGGAGGAAATACATATCATTGGGGGAAAATGTTTGAGGTTAAAAAGCCTCCATCACGTTTAGTCTGTTCTTTTTGCCTTGTGCTTCCGGTTCTAGATGTGAGGTCTCAGCTCGCTCCTCTGGCTGACATGCCTTGAAAAGCTCATTGCTCTGGAACAATAAGCTCAAATAAACTCTTTCTTCTATACGTTGCCTTGGTCATGGTCTTTTATCACAGCAAAAGAAAAGTAACTAGCACAGAAGTTGGTACCAGGAGTCCAGGTTGTTGAATAACCTGACCGTATTCATTTTTGGAAAAACGTGGATGGACGATCTGGAACTTTGGAATGGAAAGGCAGTTGAATGCTATCAGCAGACCCTGATGGGTCATCTTATGAGAAGCTTGGAAGACAGCAGTGCTAAGAGCAATGCAGACTGTGGGGGCGCTGCACATGGGGTTTCAAAAAGGAACAATATTTCACAGGAAACAACAGTATTAGTAAAATGGCTAGAAGCTACTTGTATGGTATTTTGGCTCAGGCATTCGGAAACTTGGTCCTCAGCTGGTAGCACTGTTGGGAAGGTTATGTGGTGCAGCTTTGTCGTTATGTCACCAAGAACAGGATTTGAGAGTGAAATCCTCTACCACCTCTAGTTCACTCTGCCTTCTTTTCCTTGCAGTTGAAGATGTGAGTGCTCTGCTTCCTGCTCCAGGTGCCAGGCCTCCCTGTCATGATTGACTCTAACCCTCTGGAACCATAAGCCTGAATAAACTCTTCATACTCTAAGTTACCTTGGTCATGGCGTTTTATCACAGCAACAGAAAAGTAACTAGTACAGCAAACACGTACATATAATATATAATACATATAATATTTTAACAGAAATACACATGCCTTTATGAGTTTGATTTTTCTTTAATTAAATAATTTATTTGGCTTCCTGCATCTTACATAAAGCTTTGTATATGACATCTAAAACTACCATAGTTTTTCAGTTATATTTGGCACAGTGGCCACTCTTTCATAAGAACTGACATTTATGGTTTCTCCATCCACCTACTTAAATTTTATTCTACCGGGAAATACGAAGGTTTAAAATAGCTATTCATATGTTATAAAACAGTGTTAAATGTCTTCTACAATGCATGGGAAACAGCTCCAACATTATGTACCATTTTACTGACAGACACGTTTGTTGCTCCTCCTTCCCAAAAACATAAGCCAGGACTAGTAGCTATTCCTGTGACATCAACTGAGCACACATCTACTGATAACTACATAATCCATAAACATACACCAGGGAACTACTGCGCGCGCGCACACACACACACACACACACACACACACACATAGAGTAAATAGATAAAAGATTTTCTGTTTCCTATAAGACACAAAGGAGAATAGCATCCTAGAAGAGGAGACTTAGTATATGATTCCTGGAAAACACTATGCTATGTGAAAGTCATCATGGAACACCTCATACTGTGTGGCTCACTTACATAAGATGTCCAAAACTGGTGAAGCTATAGAGATAAGAAGTAGGATACTAGTTATATAAGGCTGAGAGTTGGAGTACAGACAGAGATGGAGCCATTTTAGGGTGACAGCTGAAAAGAATGGAGATTCCTTTGAGAACAATGACACTGTTCCAAATATGGCTATTAAGGATGTACACTTCTATGAATATAATAAAAACACTATTCATTTTAACTGAGTGAATTTTATTGTATATGAATTTATTTCAGAAAAGCTCGTTTTCACACAAAGCTTCAATTTATCATAACTGCAGGGCAACTGATGTTTTGGCATCAGCTGGATCTAAGTTCAAACCTCATTGTGCAACATAAAACAAAAACTCACCAGAGAGATAGAAAGGCACCTCAGACTAACCAAGGGAACAATCCATCAAGACACCAGCAGAGATAAAAGAGGTCACCTCAGACTAACCAATCCATCAAGACATTACAATCCTAAACAAATGTACACTAAACTCAGTGACATCCAATTGCATGAAGCAAATGCTACTAGTTTTTTAAAAAGCAACAGATCCACCCCAACAAGTTAACAGTGCACAATTTCAATGCCCTGCATTCCCCCAATAAACTGATCATAAAACAACAACAACAAAAAAGAAATAATAGAGCTAAACAACATACCACATCAAGTGTACCTAACAGAACTTCCATATAAACACTAGATACAGAGTCTTCTCACCAAACCATGGAACTCTTACTAAAATAGACCACATATTGAGACACAAAACACGGTCTCAATAAATACAGGCAAACTGAAATGCCCCTTGTATTTGATCTGACCACAAATGGAACAAAGTTTGATCTCAATAGCAACAGAAACTACAAAAACTTACATTTATGGAAATAGAACATATTATTTAATGATGAATAGATCACTGAACAAATAAAATATAAAACTTACAAATCCACAGAACTGGATGAAAATGAAAACACAACAGACCAAAATCTTTGTTATACAATGAAGGCAGTCCTAGGAGGGGTGATTTATAGCCCTAAGTGCCTACATCATAAGAAATCAGAGAGAACCTAACAAAACAATCTAATGATGGACCTTGAGGCCTTAAAAAAATATGAACAAACAACACCTCAAAGAAGCTCTCTAATATGTTGTCCTAACTTTGAATCTTTAGATGTAGAAAGCAGTCATGGGATGGGGTGGGAGTGGGGCTTTCCATGAAGAGAGGATGGATAGAACACAAGTAATATAAAGGGGGAAGGGAGAACAATGGGAAGGGAAGGGAAGGGAAGTGGGGTGAGAAATGTGACAGTGGGGTAGAGAAAGGGATGGAGGGATAAGTAACAAATTTTCACAATGCTTAAAGTTCTGGGCCAGTGGGGGCTCCATAGTGAGGACCTGCCTCAAAATAAAAGTGTGACACGTGGGGGCTCCATAGTGAGGACCTGCCTCAAAATAAAAGTGTGAAAAGTGGGGGGGGTGAGGTTGGGAGGAAAAAGTAATAGGGGAGATATAAAGGGAAGAAAGTAGGGATGGGTTTGAAAAATTTGATATGCATTATGAAATTCTCAAGCAATAATTTTTCTATGTTTCTTGTATTAGAAATAGATTTTCTTCATATTATATATTCTGATTACAGTTTCCCCTCCCCAAATTCCTCTGAGATCCTCACATCCTTTCTGTCTCTCCTTAGAAAACAAACAGGCATCTAAAGGATAATAATAAAATAATATAAAACAAAAACAAACAAATCAGAATAGGACAAAATAAGTAAACAAGAAAAAGAGCCAAAGAAAAAAGCACAAGAAACACACAGATGCAGAGACACACACATTTGCACACATAGGAATCCCATAAAAACACAAAAGTAGAAGCCATAAAATATACTCAAAGGACTTGTAAAAAAATATAATAAAATAATTTTTGAAATGAATAATGCCATGACTAAGCATCAATTGTTAGATATCATCCTCTCTCTCTCTCTCTCTCTCTCTCTCTCTCTCTCTCTCGTGTGTGTGTGTGTGTGTGTGTGTGTGTGTGTGTGTGTGTGTGTGTGTATGTGTTTTAATAGGTATTAGGGGTGCTTTTTTGTTTCCTCTTTTACCAGGATTCACCAATACGGGACTCCTTTACACCAAAACCATAGAGGCGGCAGCCTGGGGGCAGCAATACACAAGATCTCTATCATCTCTAATAAGAAGCTCCATCACAAGATGACAGGCCACGTCATGCATGCAATGAAGCAGATTAACAGGGGTCCTGTGAAAAGGTAGGAAGAGGAGAGAGGGAGGGGAGATAGTGAAGAAACAGTTATCTCCCTGAGCTCCCAGCACTGGATCAGGGGTCACTGAGGAAGATCCTAACACTAAGAAATGCTGAGGCTTTTGAACTATGACAGTGTCTCCCACATGCAGGTCACTGAGCCTACACCACTTGGGGCAATCTGGAAGTGTGCCGCTGTAATATTTTCAATAAGCCTGGGGGCAACTGAAAAGAAAATCAGGTACTGGGGGCTAGAGAGGTGGCTCCATAGTTAAAAGCACATACTCATAGAGAGTCCCTATATTCAGTTTCCAGCACCCACGTCAAAAGGCTCACAGCTGCCAGCCAGCAACAGCTCCAGGGAAAATCCAAAGCCTCAGGCCTCTGTGGACACCTGCATTCACGTGCATATACCCATTCACAGACAAAATCACATTATTAAAAACAAAAAAAAATTCTAAATAAACACATAAAGTTAAATCTGGGTGTTGGCAATTCTTTCTATAATGGGTTAGATAGTACATTTTTAACTCATATTCCATAAGAGCACTGCTAACAATTCCTCAGCACTTCCTTTTTAACACAAAATCATTAGCATACAATTGGATGGGTGTGTCTGTGTTGCAGTAACACTTTATTTGGAAGCAATAACAAAAGGAGATTACATTCTTTTTCAACTTATCTAACTTCACTTATTTCTAAGACCAGTGCATTCAGCTAGTTGGATGTGTCACCATTCAGTTTCAACAGCCATCTTGAACTTCCTACACTAACCATCACAATCAGAGCTGCAGAGCCTGGATACCTAGCACATTCACTGATACCTGATTCATCGGACAGTGCCAGCTGCACTCTCCAGGAAACGTCTACAATATCACTTGGCAGAAGCACCTACGTCAGGTGAAATACAGTGGTTGTAAAAGCCCATTTCATCTTCGAGTTCTTTTATACTTCCTTTTATATCTTGGGATTTCACCTGCTAAAACATTTGCAGAGGTGAAGCTAATAAGGCCAGAGAAATCTAGGAGGGAGCATCAGGATGTTGGCTGCATTTTCCTAGGCTGGCTCTGCTTTACACTTTATGAAAAGGAAATAATGGAGATTGGGACGTATCCTTTGACTCTATTCACTTTAACTTCAAGGGTGGAGAATGAGGCAAAACTAGACAGCAATTTCACACAGGAATGAAGAACAGGCACATCTCTGCACTAACTCTAGTTTCAACCCTCATCAAAATAGCCACAGAGAAAGAGAAAGGCACCTAGGATAAGAAGAACACACTTTAGCACAATGACTCCTCCCTGAGGAATGCCCGGAGGAGTCTACCTAAGTCCAGAGATATCTGGGTCTCCCAATGTCACAATTCCATACTACAGTTCCTTCCAAACAAGTTTCTGTTTCAAAGAAAAAGAAATGGGTAAGCTCTCCTTGTATTTTCTCTTGAAGCTGATCCTCAGTGAACTCTAAAAAAAATCATCAATAATGTCCACTGTTAGGATGGTCACAGGAGATTCAAAACCTAGTAATAAGTAACACGAAGAAAAAAAAAAAAGAATCCAGTTACAGGGATCAGCCATGTTTTCCAAATCAGTATCAAGGCACTTATGAAAAGCTGACAGACCACACAGAAGGTGTTAAGAAAAGGTAGCAGTCTAAATCATTTAGGCAGCAGCTCAGGCGCAAGAAATACTCTACAGCAAAGCTCACATAGCCATTAAAACATGTATACAGATAATACAAAGGCATGTACAGTAAGCATCATAAAATTATACACAGTATATTCTTTGAGTTACTTCTAAATAAAGCCATTATGGCTTACTTTTTATTTCTAAGTTTTTTTTTCTGATTTTTAAATAACAACCATGTGCTACACAATAAAAGAACATTTAAAACTCAATATGCATATTCTAAAACGTAGAAAATTATTGAAGTAGTGAGATAATATGAACAAGAACTTTCATGGGTGATCCAAGCTGTCTCATTAATAAATAGATGGTAAAGTTTCATACTAAGCTTATCCTTCTATTAAAATCAGGAGCAGAGATAAAGAAGAGAATACACACCTAAACTAGCTCACAGTTCACAAACATGATAGCAAATATTTAGTGTCAATTATGATGCTAACATATGATGGAATACCATGGGGCACACTGGAAGGAACACAAAACTTAGGAGCCAGAAAATTCCACACAAAAAACTAGAAATCACTCAATAAACCAGCAATGCCTAATCTTCATTGTCAAGTCGACTGGATTATGATCGCTGAGGGCACATATTNGGGTGTATCCATGAGAAGTGTCTATGTGTATTTATGAATCCAGAGAAGTTTAAGCAAGAAGACCCACCCTGGGAACCGAATGAATAAAAGGAGAAAGAGGGAATACCAGTATTCTTCTTTCTCCTCCATCATGGTCTGCCAAGATGTGCAGTCCCAGTTACACACACGCACTGTCTTCAATTCTAGCATGCCTTCAACACCATGATGGATAATACCTTTGCAAAACATGACCCAGAATAATTCTTCTTGTCTCAAGTTGGGAAGTACATTTTTATAGCAATGCGGGAAAACAAATAAACAAAAACTAATTCAAAGTCCTCCACATTAACGTCATTAAATAGAAAATGTTTCACTAACAGTAGACATTGTGATGGCATTCTCAGACTGTACAAATCTCCTAAATTTCCAAAGCAATTTACATTCCTGCTTTCCAGGATCTTTCACCACTACAAATAGGTAAGTTCCTGAAACACCCCTTTGTTTAAAGTCTTGAACTTAGACTAGTTTCCTGAGGGTTAAAGCCATGATTATCATTGCACCCTTGTAGCTTTATGGTCTTGTAGCACTTTATGCATAGTAGGCATACAAATTTAATTAACTGAATTAACATGACTGGGTTAATGGAAATCTAGACTCTTGGTTGGCTAGATGAGTATGAATTGTTCTACTTTGTAGCTCTTATGAATAATGCTGTTATAAATATTTTGTGTCTACAAGCAAATGCTTTTGCATAAACACATTTTCACTTACCTTGAGTACATTCCCAGAAATGGGATTTCTGGGTCACATAATGAGTAACTCAATGACTAAATTTTGAAGAAACAAGGGTTTGGAGAGATGGCTTAGCAGTTAAGAGAACTTGCTGCACTTCTAGAGGACCCAAGTTCAATTCCCAGAACCCACATGGTGACTCACAGCCATCTGTAACTCCCGTTCCAGGGCAGCTGACCCTCTTCTGGCCTTTGAGGTCACCAGGCACGTACATGGTGGACATGCAGGCAAAACACTCATACATAAAAAGTAAATAAATCTCAAAATTTAAAAATAAATAAATTTAGAAATAAAATGAGTTGTAGGTATCTTGTCTGACCTCAGGCTATCTTCACTGTACCTCAGAGTCAACTACTCATAATACTGCTCTACCCCTGCTAGCTACTAACTCCAACAGACCCCAAGTGTACTGAAATTGTATGTAGCTAAAATGGTTTCCCCAGCTCTCAACCATTCTGCAATCACTTTTATTTCTAAGCACGCAGCCATTATTACCAAATATTTTTGACATACCAGCACATATGTATACACCTTGATAAACTGCCTACACAAACTATGAAAAAGAAAACAGTAGACAAAATTTGGGCATTTGAAACTACTGTCCTTAATAAAATTCAAAATGTCTTCTCATGGTCAATAATATTTGAATCTCTCGATAATACAAATATACTTCAAGAGCATAACACTCCAAATCTCAGTATAAAATATTCTATATAATATATTCTGCCAGTAAACACTTGAAAGTAAGCTCAACACTGGAAGTCATTAGGGAGACACAAATCAAGACCACATGAGGTTTCTCTTCACATTTAATACGTCTAATAAGAAAGATACAGCCGGGCGGTGTATACATATTAAAGGGCGCACACCTTTAATCCCAGCACTCAGAGGCAGAGGCAGGCTACCGAGTGAGTTCCAGGAAAGGCGCAAAGCTACACAGAGAAACCCTGTCTCGAAAAAGCAAAAAAATAAAAGAAAAGAAAAAAGAAAGATACATAGTGATAAATGTTAAGAATGAAGACATAAGCTGGGTGTAGCAATCTCTGAGATTGGCAGACACAGGTGGCTCTCTGAGTTTGAGGACAACCTGGCTTACAAAGGGAGTTCCAGGACATCCAGAGCCACACAGAGAAACCCTGACTAGAAAATAAGAAAAAGAGAAAATAAAAAGAATGAAGAAATAGAGTAAGTCTCATTCATTCCTTGAGAGAATGCAAAATGGCTGTCGGGCAGATGGNGCAGCGGGTAAAGACAGAAACTCTGTCTTGATATGTGGGTAGAAAGATAGAGAAGAGACCTGACACCAACCCCAGGCCTGCATACACATAAACATGCATGAAGGCCCTTACACATATTCATCCATACATATGTAAACACACATACAGACACAGGTGCAAACTATATGCACATATACATGCAAAGAAAAGAGGATGCTGAGTTTAATGGCACACAGCTCTAGTCCCAGCACCCAGAGGCCAGGAAGATAGATTTTTTTGAGAGTTCAAGGCCAGCCTGGTCTACATAGAGTGTTCCAGGCCATCCAGGACCACAGTGAGTTGAAAACAAAAACAAGCATGCAAAAAAGAATGAATAAGGGAATAAATGAGTCTTCTTTGATTAGATATAAATTCTTATAATAAATATTCTTTACAAAAGAGGGGCCAGTGGCTAAGAGCACTTGCTGCACAACCATGGAGAGCTGAGTTTAGATCTCAACACAAATGTAAGAAAACTGGGCACAAGTCCATAGCACCCGTGCTGTGGGGAGGCAGAGATAGGAACTTCCCTGGGGATTGCTGGCTGCCAGTCCAGCTAAAAAACATTAAGTACAGGTTCAGAGAGAGATCCTACCTCAACGGAATAAGGAGGCAAATGATAGAGGAAGACACTCAACGCCCTCCTCAGGCCTCTATGCATAGGTACACACCCCTGCACATATACATATGTATACACCACACATACATACACACACACACACACACACACACACACACACAG
>LZPO01076233.1:79321-89377 GCA_001675575.1 Neotoma lepida
AGGGGGGGAGCTGGTGGGGCGGGAGGAGGGAGGAGAGGGGGATCTGAGGTTGGTATGTAAAAGGAGTGGAAGATCTTTTTAATGTAAAAATAAATTTAAAAAAAAAGAAAGAAATTAAGGACAATATAAAGAGATACGATTCTGTATCTAGTTGACAAAAGTTGGACTTGTGATGGAGATTCTTGGCTGTCAACTTGACTACATCTGGAATTAACAACCCAAGCAGCTTGGCATACCTGGGGAGAAAATCACTTGAGATCCTAAGACTCACCCTAAATCTGGACCACACCTTCTGGTGGCAGTCTATATAAAGGACATGGAAGAAGGAGCTTTTGCTCTTGGCCTGTTGCCTTCATTCTCACTGGCACGATAATATATACTGCTGCTAGACATTCTGTCACCAATGTTAGAGCCTACTTTATCAAGATTCCAACTTATATTTAAGATCAGCTGGTCTTAGACTTTCTATCAGGAGACAATTATTATTGGACCAGCTGGACCACAGTCTGTAAGCCACTCTAATAAATCCCCTCTACACACATACACATACACACACACACACACACACATACACACACACACACACACACACACACACACACACAGAGTTTTTCATACATGTGTGTGTACATATAAATATATTATATACATATTCTATCAATTCTGGTCCTCTAGAGAACCCTGGTTAATACACCTAACTACAATGGGAAACATATATTCCTCCAATATAAAAACAGGTAAATAAACCACCAATCCAGAGAAATATGAATATTTAATTTCTCTTTTAAGATAAAGGCAAAATAAATAAAANTTTTCCTCATATTCTATGGGCAAGCCTATGCACAAACCATTTAGAGACTGCTCTTGACAACAATTTGAAACTTCATTACTGAACACACAAGACACTAAGGAATTCACACAAAAAAACAAAATCTGCATTTCATCTCTGGAACTTCAATCAGTTACCTCAGGTCTTCAAAACCCTTTGGAGAATCTATTTGACACGGGAGATACTGCTGCCATTTATTTTTCTACAAAGTCCATAACTTAGCTAGAGTATCTGACACACAAATGAAAGAAAAGGGAACATACTCGGTTCAGAGTACAAATACAACACAAATGAAGCAGGTCAATGACATCGTTGCATCTGACTGTAGCTCTATCATTAGAGATCAAAGTCATATAACCCTGTCAACTGTTTAAGCAAATAAATTCCTCAAATGACAATTTACATAAGTAGAGGCCCAATGCCATGGCCCTGAAACAAAAGAGACAGTGCCCCAGAGGACATCTTACTGCTGCTCGATTTAGACCTAAGGCATAATGCATTCCATTATGCTACTGTGAGAATCTTAGGGGGAAACATCCACAACAAAAAAATATAAAGCTCTGTATAGCATTGAAGTAACCTAAATCACAAGGAAATAAGGCACACACAAAATCAAAATACAAAACTGTTTAGAATGATATCCAGTGAGGAAAGAAGCCATTTCTATTGGCTAAGGAAACTGTCTCAAAGGTAAGAACCAACAACTTTTACAGAAAATGAATACACTATGCTCTCTCCAGCCTTCTCTCAGGAAGAGGCACTCTGTAAATGCCCGTACAATGAAAACACTTACCAATGCCTTGTCATCTTAATTCCAAATATTTCTTCAGCAAGTTAACTCCCTTCCAGTAATTACAGTGAATGTGATCTTAATCATAGAATCAAAGTTAAGTCCAATCTGGGGTCACTAGTGTTTGTAGGAATGAGTTTCTTGGTGCTATTTTCTAGTAGGGAGATAAAAGGTAAAACACCTCTGTTCTTTTAGTCACTTATATAACAGAGAAATGAATTCAGCCACATCTGAGATGGCATTTGTGTGAAAAGCATTATTTTGTGTCATTTGAAGCCAGATAAAAAGGTTTTGAAATAGTCTTGCTAATTTCCTGGAAGGTACCAAAATAATGTTTTCAATCACATCTCAAAATCCAAAGCCTTTCAAACAATTAGCATCATTTCCTGTGCTGCCCTCCTTCATTGATGGCCTTTCTATACCCTATGTCCTCATTCAGCCCCCAAAGGAAAACCTACTCCTGTGTAAGCTTAAACCAATATATTTTAGTCACTGGGATATCAGTGGGGACAGTTAGCATCATCTTAGCCACACCATTATTTCTAGCTCAGTGGCATTTATTCAGATAAGCACAATCTGCAACCACTGAGTCCACCTCCTCTGATGCTAACTGGCATCACTAAAACCCTCCCAGTATCCAGCCTGTTTGATCTTTTAAAGAATGCTCTCCATGGATGACTGGGAGCCGGAAACTCCCGGCTGGACGTCCTGCACAGAGTACTCCTGTCAGCTAATAATCCTCAAACCATGATCCTGATTCAAGTAAGAAAATTCTTCATAAAACTTCTATAAACACAAAATACACTTAAAAAATGGATTGAAAGAATACATAGAGCAGAGGGAGATCCTAAATGTGTAAGGTATTGCAGAAGATCCTACCAAATCTGAGAAAGGTAAAGAGCAAATGGCAGAGGACTGGGAATTGAAGAGAGGAAGCAAAATCAGGAAGTGATAAAACACCAAGATCTCAATTTTAAATTTCCCTACTGTAGGTTTTGATATAGAACTCAACTTTCCATAATCTCTGAATGTTTTCTTTAAAAAGTAAAAACAACCAATTAAAAAGCAGTGGGAAGCTACACTGGTCTATTTCAAAAGAAACACATTATTTTTATTTCTCCATACTTTCCACACATGGCTTGTGAGTACTGAATAGTAACCATTATATAAGTATAACACATCCAGTTCAAATTTTATTTCAAAAATAAGAAAGTATATTTAAAAACCTACTTGAAGAAAGGCAGAGTAAATGTTATAATATCCACAAATGTCTAATAAAAGGCCAGTTCCTGCTGTCCTTTTAAAGTTAAAAATAAAACCAAACTACAACTTTCAACTGCAAAGAGTCATTGTGTAGAATATAAAAAGCACAGCATGGAAATAGATTCAACAAATGTACAAAAAGAGTTTTCATGCCCAGAAAGAACTGAAGGCATCAAAAATAGGCCCCAAACTACAAATAACAGAGGGCAGTTCAAAAAGACCAGCAAATCCACTCTCTAATGCATAGCAAATTAAACTTAATCAACTCCTCTGCAAGGTTACACGGGCAATCCACCTTTAAAAGTCTCCACAAACAAAACCAAGGAACAACAAAGAGGTTCCAGATGCAATAAATACAGAATCCACAGTAGGCGACAGAAGCCTTACTGTACACAGCTGAGAAAACCTGCCATGGAACAATGGATCACATTTCCATACTAAATTATATTTACCACGCTAAAAACGCTTAGACAAAATGCAGGACTTCTATTGGGCATTTGTATATCACACTAACTCCCTAAAACCTCCCAGACCTGCTGGGTCCCATTGAAAATTGTTCCTACCCCATGGTGTTATAAAGGAGACCCTAGACAAAGGGTTAGGATGATGGGAGAGGGCAAGGACAACTACCTTCAACCAGGATTTCAGAAAATAAATAAATAAAAGAGGATAAAATAGCCAAAACATACCCTTGGCACAGAGTATCTCAGGGGAAATCACTGCTGTGACAAATGGCCTGAAATGAACTCTTGCAGCGGTCAAGAATCCCCAGGAAAGGCCCCTCCTCTCCTTATCTTTTGCTCAATTGTACAATACTCTTCTTTGAAAATATAACACCCTGATGGCGCTGGGCAAGATGAAAGGGCTTTTCTCAGTGATTCTGAAACGCCTATTAATTTTTGCCACAACAGACTCACAGCTGATTAAGAAAACACACGGCTAGCATGTCTCCCATGCCCATCTTAAGACCTTAAGAGAGGAAGTGTTCAGAGTGAATGAGACCTCTTTCTAAGTGTAGTGCACTGACTTTATTTCTCCACACACAGTTTTTCATCTAACCCTGGGCAGCCTGTTCAGACTGGAGTTATTTTCACCCCTAAAGCTTTAGATGCCATAAGAGTTGACTGTCTAATGTTNCGGAGACTTGTATGCACTCTATGATTGAAAGAGAAAACCTCAAACTGTTCTAAAGTCCCTCTAACTTTATCACAGTTGGTAAAGCAACATACAGAAGGAAGAGAACAAATCCTAGGAAACTAAAGAACATGGAGATATCCACACTGCCATGCACTTCATAGTAAATTGGTGGGTTAGAATTTCTAAAGTGTTCAGTAAATATCAACTACATTGCAAGATTGTTTCTTCACCTAAAATGAAATCCTATAATCCCTATATCACAAAAGGGCAAATTCTGTACTAGGCATCCAAGAAATATTAGCTAAGAGAATATTATCCTAAAAGAAATATGTGAAGTCAAAACTCAATACATTAACAGTGTTAAAGAAGGAATAAGTATCTGCTTTCTAATTCCAAATGACATTAGCATCTTTCTGGTCAGCTGAGATTTCTAGAAGCGTCACTATGTTTTTTGTTTAGCCAATTAGAACCACAAAATGCATAATGGAAACATAATCATTACTCTGACACACTTGCCATTTGAACAGACTCCATCCTTTTAGAAATCTGTCCTTGGTAGACATGCAAATGAGTAAGCAGCAGTAATTTTTAATATGACCCTAACTCCATTGAGGACAAATGAAGTTCATCATTTTGACTTTCAAAACCAAAGACTTCATTACTTACTGAGCTTAAGGGAGAAAAGTGCTACCTCTTGTACAGAAGCAAGGTTTAGAAAGCTCCTGAATTCAATTTTAAATGGTTTTCTAGGTGATGTATTTTCTCAAAGCCAGGGTTATTCAGTTTGTGCTCTTATCTTTATTGATTTATTCCACTGTTTCAGGCTATCTTTCTAAACTCCTAACGATATCTGATAGCCAAGGACCTAAAGAGTAATAGACAGACAAATCAAGACCAAATGCTTCTGGGAAAAACTCATAACTATGTTGAATATGTCTATTCATGAACCTGGTGATTACACCAGTGTTTTATACATATTATCAATCAGAAAAAAGATTAAATGGCTGACCTCTGAGGGTAGCACACCAACCCCCCCAAAAAATGTTAGCCCCAAGTTAGTAAATATTAAATATGGCCTGGAAAGAGATGTTGAATTAAGTGAATGTTATGACTTCAGCATACATCACAGGACAGAAGAGTACATAAAATGTGAAAAGCCTTTTTTTCAACCAAAACTAACAGTAATACAGTTTCAACAAACAAAACACCTCAGGAAACTTGGAATATTTATGAAGAAAACATGGTATGTAATGTATTTATCTCTACAAAGCATCAATAAAATGGCTGACTCTAGACAAGAAATATATAGAAAATCAAGCATTAAAAAATAAGCATTTTGTCACCAAAATATATAAATAAGTTAACTGATTAGTGATATTGTTCCATGATTTATTAATTCCCATCCTGTCACCAAAAATAATTTGAGCAGACCAACAGCTAGTGTTAGATTATCATATACTAGATTCTTATCCCATTTGCAACATATCAGATGAGGTTTCTTTTTATATTTTGTGAGGCAGGTGTTATTCTAGACAGGGTTTCTCTGTGTAGCCCTGGAGTCCTGGAACTCACTCTGTAGACCAGATATGCCACAAACTCAGAGATTTGCCTGCCTCTGCCTCCCAAGACCTGGATTAAAGGCATGCAGTACCACACCTGGCTTCAGGTGAGGTTATTTTAAAGGGATGTTTTGATTTTAAAATAGATGTGAGATTGAGACTGCATAATGTTAACAAGAAGGAGACCAAATTAGAAAGAAAAACTCCTTTATCCTAGCAAAGAAGTAAGAGATGAGCTTTATGAAATAAAATACCTAGACACAATGCCTTTGTTACGCTAGGACAGTGGTTCTCAATCTGTGGGTCGTGACCCCTTTGGGGGGTTTGGATATCAGATATCTTGCATATCAGGTACTTATATTATGATCCATAACAACAATAAATTACAGTTATGAAGTAGCAATGAAATAATTTTATGGTTAAAGGTCACCACAACATGAGGAACTATGTTAAAGGGTTGCAGCATTGGGAAGGTTGACAACCTTAACAGAGAAAAAAAAAGAAAGGTTGAGAACCAGTACTCTGGGAAGAACACTGGAAAAGCAAGGAAAGACAGTATCATAGTGGGCTCAAATTTATTTTTTAAGAAATGGTTTGGGTCAGAGAATAGATTTAGGATTAAGTATTCAGCAATCCCAAATGGTCTCCTTTAAGTATACAATGAAGGAAATACTGCTTAAGTGATGAGGAAGATGATATCGCTAGGAAAAGAAATCAGATCACTATCATACATTATGTGGGCTCAAGGAAAAGAGAACAGAACTATAAAGAACCTCCTTGATAGACTCTACCTAACTAGGTGCCAACTAATCAGGAGCAAGTCAACCATCTAGAGAGCACCAGTACGGGCAAATATTAGGCTAGGATCTTCCTGTATGCACTCTCCTTTTATTTTCATTTGAAGCGTAGATATGACTAAGTGAATTAACCAAAGGACATACTCAGGTAGTTCTTGGTACTTATCAAGTACATTTTCTTGACTGTCTAAAAGAAAGATGTTTTCTACCACACCAGACAATGTTCTTCCTACCCTCAGTGCTAACCATAGTTAGTAATGATATCTTAGATAAACAGGTTGAGAAAATCCTTGCCAAACTCAAGGCATTTCCTAAAAGTTAAGCATTGATAGGCTTGAGCCTTTACACTAACAGCAGAGGATGGTGTAGGGGTAAGACATATAAGAACAAGAAGACTAAATTACTATTCTGTTAAAGTAAAGCTAATTGTGATAAAAATTTAAGGGAAATACTTCAAAATGGCAAAAAATGGTCTTTTGGGGGGTAATGGAAATAAATCAGGCATTGTTTTCACAATGCCACTGTTAAAGATTTGTTTAAAAATAAGATCTAGCTATTTATATTGGGAAAGTGATATAATTCGTTTAAAAAAAAAGTGCCTTCCAATGACGGATGACTGACTGAAGCAACAGAAAATTAGAAGTTCATAGTTCAGTGAGCAGTTACCTGCTGTATCAGTCTTGTGAAGATCTAATGACTTTCCAACCATAGAGTGGCAAATCTGGAAAAAGTATCCAGAGGACACATCTTTGCTGAACAGGGACTATAATCACTGTCTGGAGAAGGAAGCATTCATACAGCACAGACTATTCTCTAACCAAGATTCTGAGTAAATGTTGAACTTCTCTCTGCCATCTATTTTTCCTGCTAATACCTATACTGCAATTGTTGAAAAGGCATACAAAGTGTTTAACACAAGAACATGAACATAAAAATACTCAATTTTGTTGTTGTTTGTCTTATTGTAACATTTTTTCATCATCATTATCATCAACCATGATTAGCTACAATCTTAAGAGACTTCTTCCCCTAAAAACTACAGTATGCACATGCACTGTGTCAAAACACTGGTCAAACCAATGGGTGGTCTTTGATGTGATTATCGTATTTCTTCAAAACAGTAAAGACTCTCTTGATATACTGTCACTCCAGGAACAGTCTAGTTTTCAAGCAATGATTTGCAAGTTTGTTCTGCTATGTACCAATCTGCCAAATCTAATCATCAGGAAGGGAAGATTCCTTGGCCAGCCTTCAAGCCAATCACTATTTATTCAGATTACACAAGTGTGACTGGCCCATGGCTACTTCTTTGCCTTAACTGATTCTAAGGGTCTTTAATCAAAAAATTAAGTAAACATATACAGTGGCTCCATAAACAGCTTCTCAACTTAACAAAATAAGTAAGACCAAAGAAAAGCCAAAAGTAGGGTCTCTGTAGAGTGTCAAACTGATGAATCAAAATTACTGGTGGTGCGGGGGAGGGGGAATATGCAAAACAATCCTGTTCTACGCACCCCATCCCCCACAGAAAAAAAACCTCAAAATACTAACGTTTTCACTTACCCCACTTACATCCTTATAAAATAGCTTAAGAGCTATACAAAACCATTGAGAAATGCCTACCTCAGCCTGGCAGAGTGCATGAAGACCTTGTAATACCAAGGCAGCTGGAGTAGCTTGATCGGGCTTGGTACATTCATTCAACACCTGAGAAATGGCTGCCAACATGTCTGCACCATGCTGATAGGGCCTACAAGAAATGACAGTTTCAAATCAAAATTAGAGCCAAAGAGATATTATTATTCCCAGATCTTTTGACTATAATAAAAGTATTAATTCTTTTCTTCACCTTTTTACACCCTCAAATACTAACAACACATGTTCTTCAAGATCTTTATGATTATTTTTGTTGCAATTTAATGTTCATCTTTATACAGTAGTAAAAAAAAGACACTTTTGCAAATTCATGCACACATACACACACACACATATGTCCACGTGCACATGTGCAGGGACACACTGTGTGGGTGGGTACTGTTTCCCCTGCAGGTTTACTTGCCTATGAAGGCACACACAGAGGCCAAAGGTTAACATCTGGTATCTTCCCTCAGTCACTCTCTGCCTTATTTTTTCAGACAAGGTCTGTCACTAGACCTGGAGCTCACTTTTTAAGCTGGGTGATCAGAAAAATCCCAGGAATCCAACTGTCTCCACTCCTCTACCACTGGGTTAGACACGTGCACCACCATGCTCAGCTTTTATATGGGCACTGGGAATCTAAACTCAGTACAGTACAGTAACACTTTACCCACTGAGCCATCTATGACACATGGTGGTGATACTAAAAAGGGTGATCATATTTACCATCACCATGATGATAAAGATACTAATACAAGTGATAACTGACTATGTACCTACCCCACACCAGGCACTGCATCGACCCATATCCTCTGCCCTTCCTCTCCTACCTCTTCCACATATATTATGCCACGCAGAATACCTTTAACCTAACAATCATCTAACTCTACTCTCTGAAAGCTCAAGGACATAATACTTTTCTCTAATTAACAAATCATCAATAAAATGAAAATGCCTGACAGGATTCTTCTGTTTCATTGTCCCACAAAAGGAAATGATTTTCCATACTCTTTTGAGAGTAGAAAAGAAAAGAACATGAGTAAGTTCTCAAGACTGATCTGGTCTGACATCCAACCTTTCCTGCACCTCAACCTTCTGTGTAAAATAAGAATGTCAGCTAAGAACTTCTTGTCTCTGAAATCTGCTCTATGCCAACATTTTAATAAAATCCAGACACCCAGGTCTTAGATTACATAAGTGTAGGTTTTTGGTACCTTAGACTGCTATTGTTTTTATGATGCAGATAGGCTCAGAAAAGAGACAGAACTGTTCAAATTTAGATGCTTACACATTCAGACTCAAGATTTTACTGGAAATAGAAATCATCCATGTACTCAACAATGGTGTCAACCTACTATACATCTTCAGGATACATCATTTATACTGGGGTCCTGGACAGAAGTGAGAGTATATTCACAGGAATTCTACAATGCTGCCGCTAGCATATGTGAAGCTACTGAACTAGGAATGATGTCAAATGCACCCAATCTAGTTCCTCTACACAGTTTTACCTCACCCCATTCAAGGGAAGGAAAAAGAAAAGAAACTAAAGCAAGTTGTTTCATTCTTATCTCTTTGATTTATCCCTAATCGAGAGCAGCAGTCAGTTCTCTGTCTTCATGTTTTCCTAAAAGCTTAGAGGATAGAAGGAACCCAGCATCATTTTCTCCCTTGTTATAATAATTCCATACAAGTCACAATAAGGCCTTTTCTATTATAAGTGCTTACAAGAATCTGGCCTAAGAGGGGAACAGTGGCACACATCTGTAATCTTAGGAGTCAAGAGGCTGAACAAGAGGATCCTGAGTTCAAAGCAACCCTGGGCAACCCAGTGAGACCCCATGTCAAAAACAAAACAACAATGAACTGCTTATGCCTACAGTCTCCTGCTTCGTTGTCAGGGATTTATATACGGAAAAAGAGAAAACATGCCGGGCGGTGGTGGCGCACGCCTTTAATCCCAGCACTCGGGAGGCAGAGGCAGGCGGATGTCTGTGAGTTCAAGGCCAGCCGGGGCTACCAAGTGAGTTCCAGGAAAGGCGC
>LZPO01076234.1:50681-70641 GCA_001675575.1 Neotoma lepida
TATTGTTTTCTATTAGTGGCTGGCAGCCCCGTTTTTCCTCTGACCCTCAGATAAATTTTATTAGGGAAGACAAATAAAATATCACCACAGAGTTCATATTTAGAAGGCCGTGTGACAAATTGGATTTTAGAGTAGATTTTAATAAATTAAGGGCCAGCACAAAAGTTTTATCTCCAAGAAGTTTTATCTTATAACTTCTTGTATCTTCCTGATACGATGTGGTAATATTTCGTTGAAAAATTGTCTTAATACAGAAACGTATCCTAATGTTCTCTTGAGCAGCCATTTCCCCTCTAAGTGATCTAAGGAAGAATGAATGAATCTTGAGTAGCTATGTAAGCAGTGAGAGGCCAGAGATAGAACTCTGTACTNTTACTCCCAGCAGCCTGAAGAGTTTCTCTCATCTTTCAGAGCCTTCAACTCAGGCTCAACAGGGATCTNTAGCTTTGATGAATTAAGAATTTCAGAACCAGGCCAGGCATGGTGGTGCACACCTTTAATCCCAGCCCTCAGGAGGCAGAGGCAGGCAGATCTCTGTGAGTTCGAGGCCAGCCTGGTCTAAAAAGTGAGTTACAGGACAGCCAAGGCTGTTACACAGAGAAACCCTGTTTTGAAAAACCACACACACACACACACACACACACACACACACACACACACATACAGAATTTCAGAACGAGCTACTGTGAAGCAGAGTTGAGATTTTGTTAAAGATATTTTAGTGCAAAGGTGCTCATGAAAAGAATAAGAACACATTTAAGAGTATGGTGTGGCCTCTTAAAGAGGACCAGTGTTTCAAGTGTCCCACTGGTGACTGTGTGCAGGATTTTGGAAGCTTTCTGGAATTTCATTGGTCAACCAGTTTTGTGGGACCCTACCCCTCCCATGTACACACTCCCCTATTTGATGATTGAGATACAGACATGCCTTGAATGAGATTGCAATCTGCTGAGATAAAGCCCGGAGCNGCCAGAGTTGTCCANGACATTCAGGACATGCTCTCCTTGTTAATGGAATCTGGTGAGATTCCTAGAAAATTGTAGGTTTACAGCTGAGAAGGGGGAAAGGCTTTAGTTTGCTGAAAATGTTCTTGCTGCTGAGGAGTGGCTTTAGCCNGACTCCAAGGTGAGGGGCTCCTTTTCTGTCTTCCATTCCCATAATTTTTCCTCCCTTCCATTCTGTTTCAAGTATAAGAATTCTGTTGGCTGTATTTTAAGTATTCAAAAGATTATGCTATTTTTAGTGATATTTCAACCGCATCAGTCTTCCCAAGACTACCACAGCTCTTCTCAGAGTCACACCTCTGTCCTCTCAGAGTTGACTTTTCTTCATGGCTTGCTTCTTCCCTCCCCTCCCCTCCCCCACACTCCCCTCTCCCTTCCCTCCACCTTCTAAATGTGCTTGNCAGAGCCCATCCGTCTGACCTGTGGGTGGACTGGCCTTTCTTAATTGCCTTGTAACACCCCGGAACCACTGAACATGTTTTGTTTTTGTTTTGAGGAGGTGGTCTTTGTCAACCAGGAGAATCTTTCAGGTTATGTGTTCCNTCCTAAAATAGTTGCTATAACATTCTTGTCTTCTTGATTGGTGGATTTGCCTAGCACAGTGCTCACAGTGGACNCTTGTAAACTTCCCTTCTCCAATGCCTAGTTCCTTCTTCTAACTTTTCCAGAGATGGTTCTTCTGTCCCAGGCATGTTTGTAATATATCCATTCTCATCTTTACCAGGGGCTGGGAAGGTGAACAGTTCAGTGGTTGAAAGCTTGTCTTTTCTGAGTGTCNTGAAATCACACTGAGAGGCTTAAAGCAGTGATTCTCAAAGCAGTGTAAAGTTGAAGGCTGCAGGAAAATGTAAGGCTCTTAAATTAAGAAAACAATAGCACCGACGAAGCCCAGCAATAATTGGAAATTTCATGCAACTGACACTTTGTACATTTTTTTAAGCCTCCCACTGGGATACAAAGAAAATTGCCTTTTAAAAAAATCCCATGACACTGTCTTTTGTAATTAGAGCTATTAAGTCGAAATGATAAATAACCATTCAATGGCATACTCTAAAAGAAAATAGCCCTCTGTACTGATCTCCTCAGAATAGCAGGAGACTTGAAGGTACTGAGTATCGGAAGTCAGACTCCTTTAACCCCGAGGATTGTTAAGAATTAAGTAAATTACAAAGCAAAACAAGATNCTTTTCTTTACATCTTTCAGTGTGGTCATTTCCACTAAGATAGTAAATGAAACTGATTTGGCAAGGAAGCTAGTAAATAACTGTAATAGTATGTGCTCCAGATGGTAGGTTTTTGGAAGCCTGATTTCAGACAAACAACAAACAAACAAACAAACAAACCAAGCACTACAGAGCACCTCGGTGATGATGTGTAACATTTACAGTGCCCAACAGACACAGGTAATTAAATTACTTGAAATGTCAGCTTGTACCCTTTGTAGAGAATTAGATACTGGAAGAGAGCTGGACACTGGTGGCCCCNGTCCCCAGAACATGGAGACCTGTTGGAGAAGTTCTTTTCTGGTTTGTGTGGTTCAGAACAATGTTGTGTAATTGTGCATGTTTTATATACATAAATCAAACCTGAGAAACAATATCTTGGGGTGAGAGCAGAGAGGNGGGTACAAAGCTGGGGACAGGCAGTTAAGGGAGAATCAAGTTTTCTAGTTAAAAACCTAGGACATGGCTCCTGTGTTGTAGCTCCAGGGAGCATGTTTTGTGTAATGCACCAAGACGAGTATAATGAGAATGCTCTGTGCATAAATCCATGATTAGTTCTACACCCAAGGTCAAATAAAAGTTAATGACCATTTGCACACTAGAGAGCTAAAACTTCCTTTTTATTTCTTTCACATAATGACAAAAAGGGAGAGCAATTTTATATTTAAATTGACTTGAATTTCAAAGCATAAACACAGAGGTCTCCTGGTACTTTTTTTCTTGTTGTTAGTGAAACTTCCTGGCAAATCTCAACTTTCATAAAAAATTAAGTCCCATCCCTTTCCAGTTCCCCAGTGTGGACAACTTTTTGTTTTTTGTTGAACAACCCTGTTCTTCCCTGCTGGGTTAGTGATACCAAATCAGAAGCCAGCAATGCAATCAGGGCCACTTTGTTTAATGATTTAGTCTTGCATTTGTTGAGCTAATTAGCTGATTGAAGCAACTAATGGGTGTCTTTAATACACTGTTGACTGGGCAGCTTCTCCTCTGCAGCCTGCCAGCTCCTTTGTTCTTGGTCCTCTGGGGAGTGGGAGCTGCTTCCCCATGAACACATGATATATGGCACCCAGCACTGGAAGGCGGGGCCCCAGAGGCCATTATGCTAATTACCAGGTGCCCCAAAGAGGAAGTGCATCCATTTACAACCCTGTATCTGACTAATTCTGGACATCTAAATAACATATTTGGTGGATCACGGGCCAAGGTGGGAATGGAGATTGTCTGTAATCCACTGTTAGAATTTATAATTTTGTCACTACAGCTCGGTATGCCCCTAAGGTATTGAGTAAAAGCAATCTGCAGATGGTTTAAAATATTAAACATGAAAATCTTTAAGGAACGATTAGAAGAAAATGATCACATAATTAAAAGGAAAGCTATATTANAGCTAACATCATCTCTCTCAGGTACTAAAATATTCCTTAAGAAGAATTCCTGCCATGCGCAGTTTTTCTAAAGTCATGAAATTCTGTAGTCTAATAAAACACATCACCCACCAAAGTCTCATAGTTTGGGAGTGTTGTCAGGAAATTTGACTGCCACACTGACTGTGTTACCTTCTCATGGTGGGTTGTCCGGCATCTTTTCTAATAAAAGGAAGAGGTGAGCTTGGCCTAAGACTANAGTACCATGTTAGCCACCCAATCATGCATTGTGNTTGACTCCCTATAAATATGAGAATATTAATTGCAGATAATATAATATTCTCTCCCGACTTTCTTCATTACATGGACATTTTTCATCACTGAAAATCTGAAGGTCCTTTTCCCTGCACCCCCAGGGCACATTTTCTGCTGTCACTTGTATTGACAAGTAAGAGGCATCATGGGAAATCTTTGTCTTGGCCATATGACCCAGCAATTGTCCATCATTCGTCACATTAAAAGTCTAATTGTATAAGTAGCCATGAAAATGGAGCTGTTCTCAGTGGAGCTGAGCTGATGTGAATAGAGTGTGGTGGCAGTGTGCATTGCTTCCCGGAGTCAGCAGCATAGGACACACTGCACTTCAGCTGAATTCTACCTCCAGGAGAGAACCTTGCTTCATGCATTAATTCCTATCATTTGTGTAACACACAAACACGGAACATTTGAGGGTTTCTGAAGCAGTCGTTTTCTTCATAAGTAGATAAACGTTCAGGGGTTTGCATTTCTGTACAGGCTCTGAGAATACTGCTCTAGCAGCGTCTTACACGTGGGGAGGAGGCTGGTGGGAAGTTCACCCTGCAGCTCCCGAAGACATGCACAATTCAATTGTAGCTCTTGCCATGTAGTTTTTGTTCGGATGTGGAAACAGATGAATAGATACCCGATAAGATAAATCTGTGTCTTTTCCTGAGCAGATGCTTCCAACTTCCTCCTTGACTGACTGAAACATTTTTTTTCCCTCTCTGAAGCATGGCTCTGAGTTTCAGTTTGCATAACAGTCATCTTCATTGCTCAGTTGTGCTGGCACCTGGGTCCTGCCTCTGGGCCATCATTGAAATGGAGGGAGAGGCCCTGGCACACGAATTTTAACNAGCCTGTGTTTAGCCCCAGGTGATTCAGTTCCAGACCTTGATAAATACACGTGAAAGCTGGATATGCAGTCTCAGGAAGTGAGCTGGTGTTTGGTGAAGGATGTTTGTTGTTGGTCTTATNAACCGTGGTCTAGAGAATCAAAAATATACTTTAAACTGCGACTACTAATTGCTTTATTGGAGAGTTTCCTGCCTTTTCAGTGTTTCGCTAGCTGAGTAGATATTTTCACATGGGAACAATAACAGAATTGTGGGTCTTTCATGATACTGGCAATGAAAGTTTTATAAATGAGAATTGTCTTCAGGCCTGGGGGCAGGCAGCAAGGAGTGAGTACATATTCTGACCAAAGTTTCTAAGTGGAAACTGGTCAGGAAAACTTTTATTGGAACTGATCTTCATTGTCATGTGTGGAAGCAGTTTTTAATTTTTATTTATTTTTAAGACTNGTATTTAAGCACAATGTTTATATCATTCTCCCCTCTATCTCTTCCTTCATTTCCTCCCATATTCTTCCCACTCCTCAATTCATAGTTTCTTATTCTTTAATTATAATTTTATGTATATATACACACAANCTGCTGTTGTGTGTTTATAAACACAACCTGCTGAGATCGTTTGGTGTTACTGAGTCCTGACCCCTTGGGATTGGCTAGCTTGTCATTAGTGTTTGTCATTAGAGAATTCTTTATTTTTCTTCTCTCAGCAACCATTAATTGCTTATAGCTCTTTTAGGGGTGAAGTTTTATAATTTCAGAATTCTTTTTTAGGCTTNTTTAGGAAACCGTATTGTTGAGAGCTGCTGGGCAACTTCCCTGTCACATATAGAAGACATTCTCTTGCAGCAGACATCCCATCCTTGTCCTCTGGCTCTTACAATTTCCCCATCCCCTCTTCCACAATGTTGCCTGAGCTGGAAGTGTAGGGTCATTTTGCAAATGTCATTTGGGGCTGGGCACCCTACATTTCTCTGCATTTTGAACAATTGTGTTTTTCTGGAGTGAAAACTATACTTACCTGTGTGTATAAGGTAAGAAGAAGTATTTGGAACACAGTTAGAGATTGTACTGGTTTAGCGAAGTGGCAANNGTAAGATCTCTCCCAGGGTCCATGGCCCTGTTATCCATGGGTAGTGGTCTCAGTTTACAGAACCAGGAATAAATTTTCACCTGTTGAATGTGCCTTAAGACCAATTAGACAGTTGTTGGTTACCCTCAGGATATAAGTGCCACTATTGCTCCTTTCAGGATATCTTGCCATTCAGGTCATTGTTGCTCTTGTCCAAATCTATAGATGTGAGAACTTGAACAGGGACCTCCATGGAATTATGGGAGTTTTCTGCATGTTTTAAAATTTCACTGTGATGTCAGTGGAAAGATTTAGCAGTACAATTATTGACAGTCCAAAAATAAAATATATGATAGGAATNGCACAAGGGTGTAGTACTGTAATTTGAAAATACTGATTGTCTACTCTCAAAAAAGAAAAGGAACAATTGCAGAGGTAAAGCTTATACATGAAGANTATAAAAACCAAAAATAGAAGTTGAAGAAGATGAAAGGCCTCCAATGTCAGGAATAGACAATTAATATTGTGAAAATGGCCATATTACAATAGTGGTAATCTACGTATGCAATGTCATCCTAAAAATAATTCCAATGATATTCTTTACATAAATAGAAAAAAATAATTTTAAAGTTCTTATGAAAGGAAAAAGAACTGGCTATAGTCAAGCAGTAGCCACCTGATTCTGAACAGAGTTACCAAAAATATGCACTGGAGAAAACACAGTAACAAATGGTGCCAGTCAACTGGATTTCTACGTGTAGAAGAATAAAACTAGTTTTTCTACTTTCACCTGGCACAAAAATCAATTAAAATGAATCAAAAGCCTTAATGTAATATCTGAGATTTATAAATTAGCAGAGGAAAACACTCAAAGATGAAGGGAAAAGGGAGTTTCCAAAAAGAATTCCAATAGCACAGAAGATGCTAGTAAGAATTCACAGATGAGATTACATGAAATGAAGGAAAAACTTACATATTGCAAAGGAAGCAGTTACCAGAGTGAAGAGACAGTCTGCAGAATGGGAAATGGTCTTTGCCAGTTATTCATCTGATAGAGAGTAATACCTAGAATATTATAAAGAACTAAAAATATCAATTGCCACAGAACAAACAACCTAATAAATAAATTGGCAAATGAAATATATATATTTATATACACATATATGTGTGTGTATCTATATAGCCAGTAAATACATGAAAAATATTCAACAACTTTACACATTAGGNAAATGCAACCCACATCAAAAATAGCATCATCAAGAAAACTAAACAACTGCTAGCAAGGATGAAGAATGTGGTAGGGGTAGGGGTAGAGAAGGGGCCCTGTGTACAATGCTGGTAAAAGATAAAATACAGCTAGGATGGAAATCAGTATAAGGATTCCTAAAAAAGAAAAAAAAGAACTAAAGATACAAATACCATATGATCTATCCATGTCAATATATACCATAGGGAATCTGAGGCAACTTACTAGGCGATACCTGTACCTGTGTTTATCGCTGTATTATTTATAGTAGCCAGATTATAAAACTAGGTTAATGCTCATCAACAGATGAATAAAGAAATGTAAGAACACACACACACACACACACACACACACACACACACACACACACACACACACACACACAAAGTGTTCTTCAGCCATAAAGAACAAAATCACATTATGCCCACTGGTGGAAAAATGAAATGGCATGACTGTTACGGGAATAAGCAGCCACTTTCTGACTGGATTTAAATCCCACTCCACAAGACTGAATTCATGCCTGCTACCACCATTAAGTGGTCCAAAACCCATGGCTCAATAATAGGGGAGAACTTAGCACTATTATTCTGCTAAATAGACATAGTAATACAATAAACTGCCCCCCTAAGTTCTTATACCTATAGGTTAGTGCATCTCTCAACCCTCATCAGAGAAGCGTCTTTTTGCAGTGGATGATGACTAATAAAGAAATTCACAACTGCTTAGAATACAGAAAACAAGAGACTGGGATGCTTAGCTCTAAATGGTATCTGTGTAGCATACTCCTACCATCAAGNATCAGNGATCATTGTGGAAGAGTCAGTGAGTGGACTCTGCAGAGAAATGGGATTTGCCGGCTGTGACAGTGTTACACAAATGAATTCAGTAGCTATGACGATATGCACACAACCAGCACAAGATCAACAAAAATCCTAGCATGTGTCGTGGAAGGGGCTCATGAAGTCCTACCCTCTGCCAAGGAGCTCTTGGCAGCTCATGGCTGCTGGGAGACTCTCTTTACTTCAGTGGTGCATTCCCTGAAAGGCTGCCCATGTTCTAGTAGACGGTCCTACACCCATGTACANACAGGCAGCACTAAGTGGATTCAGTGGGTTTTTAAGAAGAGCATATAAAAGTTGGGAGTGAAAGTGGTTGTGGGGATAAGGGAGGAATTGAAGGGGAGAAAATGGGGGGGGTGGATTTAAACAAAATATGTTATATGCATGTATGAAAACCTCAAAGAGTAAAAATATTAGTAAACAAAAAATGCATAAAAGAGATAACCATGTTAAGGACAGGGATGACATGTCTTCCTTATATGCAGAATCTAGACATGAAAATAAAAGGGAGACTATTTGAGGAAGGGACCAGAGGGAAGGGAGGAGAGATGAGAAAGGGTAATGGGGAAGTGAATATTACATATGATATAAAGTGTGTAAAGTATAATGATAGGTACAATTACTATATGCTAATGTGGATTATCTACTGTAAATCCTTAGTTTATAAGGGTGTTCCATGGAGATNTGACCTGCTTTGTTTCCAGNTGACCGTCTTAAAGGCCACAGTTATACAGCTGTGAAAAGCAAACCAAGGGACTCCAGCGTGACCCNGGGTTAGCCAGGCAGTATGACTTAGTGGCTTCCGAGGCCCATTTCTTATTCTGTGAAATGGAACTCATAGCACATGCCCCTGGGCTTGTTGGTAGGGTAAATGACATGGCATAGAGTACATTGCTTTGTGCTGACAGAGTTAGGCCTAGAAATCATCTTTCTTTTACTAGCTTAGATAAATCTTTTGGAATTTAATTCCTAAGAGAAATTATATAGAGTCACAGAGTGCTTTAGGATCTTTTAAAGTGAATGGGTACTTTGCAGTGTCTCAGAATCATATCTGGCCATCTCCTGCACCATGGGATTATAGCAGATTGGCCTCCATCTGTCCCCTAGCCAGAACATATCCTTGAAAGACACTTCAAAAGGCCTGAAGTGTTCTGCCGCTCATGAAAAATATAGGAAAGAATTGTAACCAAAGGTTGCTTGCTTTTTGTTCTTTTTGTAAAACTTGAATGAAGCACAAGTCATCTTTGTATTAAAATCCAAACCTTTTTTTCCCCTAATACATTTCTGGTAAGCATAGCAAGAAAATGGGTTACTTGCATGGATCAGGTGCAAATGACTTCTTTATTGCCCTGGCCAATGTGATATATATATATGTGATGTATATATATACAATATTATATACATATACACATACAATATATATATTGTATTAGCTCTCCTTAAGATCCTGATATGTAAAACCCTTTGTTCTAGTGACATTATCATTTTTTTCTGTTGAATAACTTTTCCATTAACTGAACTTATTAAATCTTACTTAAAAGTAAACACTGTTAAAAACTTCTTACNAAGTAAAAGAGAAGGAAGTTTGGGGAGTCTTGGCTGAGAGAGAAAGACCAAAGAATTGAAATAGAAACCTTTCTACCTTAGAGCCAAGTGAAGGAAAAGGTATCCCTGGAGCTGGGCCCCCAGCAGTCAAGTGTGCCATGTGGAACACATGCTGAATCTGCTGCTGGCTCCAGGGAAGCTGCTTGGCTCCTGAGCTCAGCGTCCTTACTGCCTAGCATTATCTTGATTGATTCTGGTAGGCTTCTGCCTTCCTGCCCTGGAATGCCCTGCAGCAAACATTTATCTGGTCTGTCTGAATCTGTGGTTCAAGAGGCAGCGGGAGGATTGTGGGAAGGGAGTTGGGTAGGGGCACTTAAAAAAAAACATTAAGTCATTGTGTCTCTAATTTTTAGAACCTAAACTCTTGGTAGATGATTCAGGTCCTCTCTTGTTTGGAGCACTAGCAGTACCCCCCCACATCTTTGCTTCCTTTATTTTTAGCCTCACTCTTGTTGATTTTCAACAATTAAGTTTTTAGAACATTTTGATACAGTGAAACATGAGTATTTCAGCTCTCCTTCACTGGATTCCTGTGCCATTCTACAACTATTTATCCTCTTTGGGGCTCAGCTTTTTCATCTGTTAGATGAGGGTAATCTTTAAAGTGCTTGGAAACAGACTGAAGGGAGGGCCAGGCCTTCACCTGCCCTAGAACCTCATGGTGTAATGAGAATCTTAAACAGTCTTATTAATTAAAAAACTCAAGGCTAGCTATTGGGGTAAATTCTGAATAATCAGAGAGACAGAACAAGCCACAGCCAACCTCACCTTGCCAACTCCTCAGCTGATCTTGTTTCCTCAGACTGCAGGCTTCTGAGTCCTCTCCTGAATGAATCTCAGCTCAACTGCTGCTGCTCAAAGCCTGAAAGCTTAAGAGGCCTCTAGTTTCTGGTTCTCACACCTTATATACCTTTCTGCCTCCTGCCATTACTTTCTGGGATTAAAGGCATGTGTCTTTCCCAAGCAAGACATGAGATCTGGGATTAAAGGTGTGTGCCATTATGCCTAGCTCTGTTTCCATTGTGGCCTTGAACCCACAGAGATCTGGATGGGTCTCTGCCTTTGGAATGCTAGGATTAAAGGCATGTGTGCCACCATTTTCTGGCCTCTNTGTCTGTCTAGTGGCTGTTCTGTTCTCTGACCCCAGATAAGTTTTATTAGGGTACACAATATTTTGGAGGACACANTATAATCACTACATCATNGGGATATCAAGAACCCACGAGGCGGCTCCCTCAGCTTGCAACTGGNTAGCATGGAGGTGATTAGTAGTCATTATGAAACCAAATCACACATGGGATGTTCNGTAGTTTGCTCATGATTTTTGTCCATGTACATAATTTAACTTTTAGTAATTATATCACAACAAACGTGTCATGAAAAGGTATTAGAAGTATGAGAAAATAGATGCAAGTATAGTTTATCATTCTNATATTTTTAAAGTAAATACTTTTGAAAAATATTGGCAAAACTACTAAACTAAGTGATTCACAAAANGGGGAAATTGATAAATTCCAAGAGATGATATTGACCTTTTTATTAATGGAAACTCAGTTTCCCGCATNCCTAGCACATAGATGCTGAGTAGATATTTAATGTGTTGGCACAAAGAGGCATCACATTATTAGCCTGTCNCCGGGGGCTGGGNACCTCAGTCTGGCTTTGCAAGGCACATGACAGAGGGATGTGGGAAGATTCAGTGGNAGCGTCCCACAGTGAGAGGTCATCATGTGCCAGAAGCTGTAAGAGCTCAAGAGTGCCACNTGTTCATTACAAGGACTGTATTTTACCTCATTTGTATTACTTCACGTGCTGTTAAATGACCTCTGCGTTCCTCAGACCTGTGCCAGTCAGCTTTCCATCACTAAAATTAACTTAGAAAGAGAAAGGACTTATTTGAGTCCATAGGTTTTGAAGTTTCAGTCATGATCAATTGGCCCCATTGCTTTAGGCTTGTGGGGAGATAGCCTATCATGGTGGAAGTATGTGAATCAGCAAAATTACTGACCTCTGGCCAGGAACTAGGAGGGAGAAGGAGGAGGCTGGAGTCCCACTATACCCTTCAAGGGAATGCTGTAGCAGCCTAAATTCCACCCATCCAGCCCCACCTCAGAAAGGTTCCAGTTCCCCCAAACCCCACCAAGAGCAGCACTGTGCTGAGGTTTAAGAAGAGGCTGAGGCAGTGCAAAGGCGGAACATGTGACCCAGGTCTTAGCCTCCTCACACCTTATGAAGTAGATCACTCCTGAAGACAGAGGCTGTATCACCACACCTGCCACAGTTTTTCCATAGTTAATGGCAGATTGTGTAAAATGCGAGGATTCAGTGTGTGATTAGTAATGTGGGCCTGGGCTTCACAGGGGAAGGCAGGAATAGAAACCCAGATTGGTGAATAGCCCGCATTGTGGTGAAAACTGAAACTGTAGGAGCAGATATGATCACTGCCGGAAGAGGCAAAACGAGGAGAGCCAGGGCAAGCTTGCAGGATGATAAAGGGCATGGAAAGGAGCATTTGAAATGAATAGTACCACCATCAGCTGACAGGCTAACAGAACAGGGCAGAGAGAAAACTTGGTTAGACATGGGTGTGTGATATCTGGTCAGCATTGAGGTGTGTGTGGGTGAATCCAGACTCAAATACCATGCCGTGTGCAGGCACTAGGCTGCAAATACTGACCCCTAATTTCAAATTTCAACACTAAAATAAACATTGTTGCCGATGCAGTAAAGGTTTGCNACTGCTTTTCTTATTTTTATGGGTAAGAAGGGATTTGAGCCTTTGGAAACGGCTGTCAATGTGTTGGCAATGCGTGCACATGTTGCTGCAGCTGGCTACCCTGCCACTTCACACAGAGTGCCTTGCTGAATGTGCAGGGTGTATTGTGGAGGGGCTTCCTAAAACAATATTATGAGCCCTCTGCAGGATGGTACAAAACAACAGCTGATTGTTTATGTAAAGAGGGGCTGGGTCCTGCCTCCTGCGGCTGGAAACTCTGCAGTGTTTTCCTACCATGTTTATGTCCACAGCCCACATAAAGGACCCCCTCCCCTCCATCCATACACATCATGTTCCCACCTGTGAAAAAGACCAGTTCTAATACATTTTGATCTTAACTATTTTTCTGATTTTTCTGTTACATTCTGTCCTATTTCACAGAAGAGGGAAAAAGTTGAAAAGGAATTCGTTCCAAGAGTAACATGAATAATAGGTGGTATCACTGGCCAGTAAAACCAGCACTGAGCTACAGTCAGACTATCTCAGGAAAACAAAACACCAAGAATGGACTGGCTAGTGTGCAGTTTGGCCNGCACTGCTTCAGAGACTATGCTGCATACGTGAGGGAGTCTCCTGTCGCCACATCTTAAACGCTTTACCAAGTGTTCAGTAAATTATCTTTCTTAGTTATCTTTGCTGACTATTCACAAGCGACTTGAAATGTTGGATTTCTATCTGTTGGAAAATTTTTCATTGACTTGTAAGTTCTTTGAAAAAAAAAAATAAACAAACAGGTTGATCGATTTAAAAAGAAGTGTCCCACCTGTGATGCTCTACTCTCATGTGTCTAGTGCTCCCCGTGAGTGTAGGTCTCACTTTTACAAAGTGGGTGAAGACACATTCAATAAGCATCACTTTATCATCACAGCATCAACAGGACAAAGCAGGAACACTGCTGTGGTTTGGAAGTCAGCCTGGGCAGCATAGTGTACCAGGCTTTCTTTTAGGCCACNAACCAGCTCCCAAATCATGACACAGAGACCTAATATTAGTTACGAATGCTCAGCCTTATCTCAGGCTTGTCCCACTGGCTCTTGTAACTTAAATTAACCTGATTCTCTTCATCTACATTTTGCCTCGGGGCTTTTTTACCTTTCTTTTACTCTGTATGTACTATTCTGTGTCTGNCTGGCTGGCCCTGGGTACCTCCCTCTCTTTCTCCCTTGTTCTTTTCTCTTTTTTCTTCTCCTTTTCCAGCCTAGATTTCTCCTCCTATTTATTCTCTCTGCCTACCAGCCCTGCCTATCCCTCTACTGCCCAGCTATTGGCCATTCAGTTTTTTATTAGACCATCAGGTGCCTTAGGCAGGCAAAGTAAAACAACAACACATCTTTACATAATTAAANAAATGAAGCATAAGCAAAGATAACACATCTTTATGTAGTTAAACAAATGTAACACACCTTTACATAGTTAAAGTAATATTCCACAACAGCCTAGTAAGTATTAGACCAGCTCTAGGGGACTGTGGCAAGACTCTGTCTCAAACAAAAAATAAATAAACTTTAAAAAATAAAAGGCTACCAGTTACATTTTGGTTTAAGTAGTATTAGTGGAGTCACTGGGAGAGTTTCCTTAATGTCCATCATCATAGTAAGCTGTGGAGAGAGAAAACTTGTTCTGTGGGACTGGGGAGATGGCTTAGCGGTTAAAAGCACTGGCTGCTCTTATAGAGAACACTAGTTGGGTTCCCATAACCCACATGGTTGCTCACAACTGTCTGTATCTAGTTCTAGGGGATATGACACCCTCTTCTGGCCTCCAAAGGCATCAGACATGCATGTGGTGTATATATATATATATATGCAGGCAAAACACTCATATACACTGAAAAGCAACCAAAGGAAGGAAGGGAGGGAGGGAGGGAGGGAGGGAGGGAGTGAGGGAGGAAGGAAGGAAGGAAGGAAGAAAGAAAGAAAGAAAGAAGAAGGAAGGAAGGAAGGAAAGAAGGAAGGAAGGAAAGAAGGAAAGGGAAGGAGGGAGGGAAGGAAGAAACTTGTTTCTGGGGACACACAGTACTACCTTTCTGGGCCTAGTTTCCCTCACTCAGTACACTATTTTCCAATTCTCTTCGTTTATTCACGAATTTCATGATTTGGTTTTTCTGTACAGCTGAATAGAATTCCACTATGTATTTTTACCACATTTTCATTATCCATTCATCAGTTGAAGGACATTTAAGTTATTTCCATTTCCTGGTTATTTCAAATAGAACAGCAATGAATAAAGCTGAGCAAGTAGCTGTAGAGTAGGATATGGAGTCCTTTGGGCATGAGCCCAGGAGTGGTATAGCTGAGTCATGTGGTAGATCTGCTTTTAGTTTTTTGAGAATTTTTCCACACTGATCTCCACAGTGGCTACACTAGTTTACAATCCCACTAACAATGAATGAAGGGTCCCCTTTCTTCACATCCTCTCATAATGAGAACACCAGTCAACATGCNGATGTGGCTGGGGAAAATTTCATAAGCCCCTCCCTACCTAAGAAAAGAGCTGCAGGCAATTAAATGACTGCTGAGAAAAAGAGAATTGGCTTTCTCTAGGGATGACCCCCAGACAGTTATCCAATCCCATGTGGTCAGCCATAAACACATAAATACAAGCAACACTAAATGGACTCATAAATTTTGTGTGTATGTGTGTGTGTATGTAACAATAGTGAAGAGGTCACGAATTTGAGGAGTTGGGGGGCACGTGGGAGGAGATTGAGGGAGATTAGGGAAGGGTGAGAATTATATAGGCGCAGTACTTATGCAAGAAGTTCTAAAAGAAAAGTTAAAAGGAAGAAATAAAGTGCTATCAAGGCAGGCCCGTAGAGCCTTGGAAGCTGTCAGCTCTAGCGCTCTGGGCTCCCTCCTGGCTAATTTACAAATAGATGCATTTAAACTAAATACTCTTATGTGAATTAGTGCTAAGTAGTTCACATATACTGTTAGTTCTCATGTGGCCTCTAATGTTCACTATTCAAAGTACATACTCTGAGTCTTATACTTGTGTTTTTGTTATGCTGAAAGTTATTTTTAAAAGCTGTTTCTTGCTTTTAGATTCTGTGTGTGGAGAGATAAGGGGATGGTTTGTGTTGGCAGAAGGTAAGGCTTCTAGCCTCCCTGGTCCCAGAAGTGTCAATCCTGTGTACGTGTCCTGCTGGAGGGAACTGTCCCAGAATCAATATTTGCATAGAAACTCTCCTCCAACCTACCCTTATTTGATCAGATAAGAGAAAAACTGAACCCAGAATCTAAACAACTGCCCACCTCTTCCTTCTCTTGCCACTAACCCCATGGTTAAGAGACATGAAGAGAGAAGTTGCCTCCTAACATATTCTTTGACATTAATGTATATATTATAGGATCAGTAGAAAGTTATAATTACTTATTTCATGTGCATGATTTCATGGGGTGAACATAAATCCTTGAAAGTCTAGAACAAATAAGTTTTGTTCTCTAGAGATGTATATGAACTATAGACTAAATGCACCCCAAGAGTTANGATTATTCAGTGTTTTGTTAAAAACTAAGATTATTTATATGCTGAAATAGGACATTCTCTTTTCTTTATCCTTTGGTATATAGATGTAGATACAGTCTGGCTGCCCTTTGGGTAAGCCACTTAGTTTGCCTATTTTTCTAACTTCCACTGTTATTTAAGTGTAATACCAGACAGTGGGTATTTGACATCTTTAAAGATGTGAGAACAAGTGTGGTATTGTTGATAAAGATAAATGGTAGTGTATGCTCAAAGCCCTAAGCTCAAATCCTGACGTGAATGAGTGAATGAATGAATGAGTGAATGACTGAATGCAATATTGCTACTGGGGACTCATCCTTTTTTCTTGTATGNTCATCTCTTCTTTTGATTCTACTTCTTTGTATTAAGAACTATCTGGAGCTGGGCGTGATGGCACACACCTTTAGTCCCAGTACTCAAGAGGCAGAGGTAGGTAGATCTTTGTGAATTCGAGGCCAGCCTGGTCTATAAAGTGAGTTCAGGACAGCCAGGGTACACAGAAAAAGAAATCCTGTCTCCAAACATCCTCCCTCAAAAAAAAACTGTTCTCAAGTATGTGTGTGTGTGTCCTCTCCCGTCTCTTACACAACACACACACACACACACACACACACACACACACACACACTTCTAAAAAAAATCAGTATTAACTCTGCCCAACATAAAAAAAAAAATCAGTTGATATGCATTGCCCTAATGTTCTATATCTTAGTTGAATTAGGTGAGAAAAAGAAACACCTAGACCCCAGAACATGGTTTCAAAAAAACATGACTTTATTGACCAAAATATTTCAGTTTTATTTTCTTCATTGTTAATCAAAAGTAAAAGTTCAAAGAATGAAAGAAAATGAGTAAATCACAAATTAAATGCCCACGAATTGCTAGTCCTCTGTAACAAGNTTTCTCAAATGTAGTCAGACTTTATTTTGTAGGACTACCAGCTCCCCAATAATGACACAGAGATTTAATATTAATTATAAAAGCTTGGCCTTAGCTTAGGCTTTTTTCCAACTAGCTCTTATAAATTAAATTAACCAGTCTCTATTGATCTACATTCTGCCATGTGGCCCGGTTACCTCTGTTCTGTACTGTATGTCCAACTTCTTCCGAGTGTCTGGCAAAATCCACACACCTACATTCCTCTTCCTCCCTCTCCCTGGAAATCCCACCTATCCTCTTCTGCCTAGCTATTTGCCATTCAACTCTTTATTACACCAATCAGAAAGATGCTTTAGGCAGAGACACATCTTTACAGTATACACAAATATTCCACAACAGTCCTAGTGTAAAGGAAGCCTCCATTTATGTGTATTAGCTTGCTCATAGGATGGAACTTTATATGGAATTTCATTTGGTTGAATGGAATTGCTTGCTTACAGGGCCTGTTGCCTTTTTAAGAGGGGTTGAGGATGTTTTTCTAAATTATTTTTCCTTTACTTGTCTCTCCTACTGATTTTTTTTTCCTTTAAATTCCCTCCTAAGTGGCCTGCAGTAGCAGTAGGGGACCTCTTTTGAACAAACATGAATGGGACTTTTTGCTGCAAATAGGGACAAAGCCTCTACCCACTTCACTGTCCCTGCTTAGCCTGGGCATGCTCAGCTGGTAAGAGTGATCCTAGTTATCCGAGTAGTTTAATAGGGGAACTATCTTCCCTCCTTTCATGACTAGTTAAAAGATGTAGCTTTTTATATTATGTAAGTAAGTGGTGTCAAGTAGAACCATTATGGCCACTTGGCAATGCATTGTTCATCCCTGTTCGATTTTACAGGGCATACTGTATGCAGAGCTCTAGAGGTGGGCTAAAGTAAGTATCACACAGCAGGCACAAAAGTCATACAAAAGCAAAAGCACACGAAATGATATTCTAAAAACTGCTCAGCAAAAAGTATAATATTTATAAGTCCACAGTGAGTCCATGAGTGCAGTAAGGGTGAGGGGTTGTAGGCAGTTATCCTCCTCTTGATGGAGAGGCCAGAAGAATGAATGTTATGGTGAGCACAGGGCTCTGCCTAAGATCAGCTTAGAATCACCATTGACTGCTGATTCAACATCATCTCTNTCCTGCACCTCCCCCTCATATTCAGTTCATTGTCAAGTGGAGTTCACTCTATCTAAGAGGACAACCCGAGCCCTCCACAGTTATCTTTCTCTTTGCTGCCTCCCTATCCTAAGTCATCCCATTTCTAAGGAAGGCCACTATAACAGTCATTTGACTGGCCTCTCTGTTTCTACTTGTTGCTGTGATATCCTTTATCATCTACAAACAAGTTGACAGAACTTGAGAACATAGGCATCAAAGGATACAAATTCTTCAGTGGTTCACTGTGTTCTTTGGCTCAAAGCTAAATTTACTGTGGTCTGTACTGTCTCCAGGTTTGTCATGTATCATTGTGTCCTGCAATGGGATTAGCTCAGCCTTAAATCTCATCTCAAATACAGTTATTCAAGGAAGCACCACCCATGTCCNCCTGGCTTGCATGATCCCCACAGGGGGTCTGCTGCATTTTCATAGTTGTTCTTGTATGAATTTTCATAGTTAAAAGATTCTATTGCTATCTTAATTAGCATTTTTTATTGCTGTGAAAAGACACCATGACCATGGCAACACTTATAAAGGAAAACTTTTAATTGAAGGGGCTTGCTTACAGTCTCAGAGTGATCTATTATCATCATAGTGGGGAGCATGGCGGCATGCAGAGAGATGTGGTGCTGGAGGAATAGCTGAGAATCCTGTATCTTGCAGGCAACAGGAAGTCTACTGACTGACACACTGAGGGAAGCTTCAGTAAAAGAGACCTCAAGGCCCACCCCCACAGTGACACACTTCCTCCAACAAGGCCACACCTCCTAATAGTGCCACTCCCTTTGGGGACCATTTTATTTCAACCCATCATATTCCACTCCCTGGGCCCCAAAGGCAAAATGCATTTAGTNCATNTNGTATATCACAATCACAACAATGTATGAAANTCTGAAGTTCAAAGTCTCTTCTGAGATTCATGCAATCTCTTAACTATAATCCCCTATAAAATCAAAATNAAAAAACAGATCACATACTTCCAACATATAATGGCNCAGGATATACATTACNATTTCCAGAACATAGAGAGNGGAGCATAGGAAGAAAATAATTGGACCAAAGCAAGACTGAAAACCAGCTGGGCAAACTCCAAACTTTGCATTGCCATGTCTGATGTCAAAACGCTCTTCAGATCTCCAACTCCATTCAGGTTTGACTGCAACACACTTCTTCCTCTTGGGTTGGTTTCACTCCCTGTTAGCAGCTTTCCTTGGCAGGTATCCCATGACTCTGGCATCTCCAACATCTTGGTTCTCCATGGCAATCCAGGCTTCAACTTCACAGCTTCACACAATGGCCTCTCAACTAGGCCTCCATTCAGGGACACCCCTGACACATCACATGTCTGGCCTCAGTGGCTTTATTCCATAATTCCCTTCTTCTATCCTTAACTCTAAAGCCAGAGCCACATGGCCAAAGCTGCCAAGTTCTGCTGCTTATTGGGGCTGGAATATGGCCCCTTGTTCAATTACCTCTTCACCAGCATTCTCTTTCACTGCCTAAGCTTGGCTGCTCTGAAACTTGCTCTGTAGACCAGGCTGGCCTCAAACTCAGATTTGCCCGCCTCTGCCTTCTCAGTGCTGAGATTTAAGGCATGCACCACCACACACCACACCNGGCTCTAAGCTTTTCTTCAGTTCCTTTTCACAAGTTGGAAATTTAGCTGGGTGGNATCTTGCCCTGAGGTAACCCTTCCCTTTATTCCATTTCTTAATCTGTTTTTCTCCTTGGGCAACATTCCACTTTCTGGTGCCCTTTTTCTCCTCAAATGTTTTTCCTTGCTCAACTTGCTCCTTTTTATTATAAATCTTCATTAGAGTTACCACTAATATCTACATTACAGAGTCTACTAGGCTGTTTTGAGATTTCTTCTGCCAGTGGAATTAATTAATCCAAAACTCTTCACTTTAGCCTCAGACAGACTCTTTGGACAAGGTCAAAAGGCAGCCACTTTCTTCACCAAAATATCACAAGAACAATCTCTAGGCAACATANTAAAATTCTTCTCATCTGAAACCTCTTGAGTGAGCACCCCCATAGTTAAATAACTCTTTGCACCTCTGTTTTCCGTGTTCCTATTAGTATGGCCCATTAA